>JALPQI010012985.1:0-44952 GCA_025490895.1 Thaumatotibia leucotreta | reverse complement strand
GTTTTTGGCTGGCATAAATAATAATTACACTACACAAGAAATAAAACTATGAAAACGGATAAACTCGCGTATATTAACTAATTTTAACTTCATTCCGACGTTTCGAACACTTTACAGGGTTCGTGGTCTGCGAGTTTATCCGTTTTCATAGTTTTATTTCATGTGTAATCCTCGCGGTAACCGAAGAAAATATTACATTACACAAGTTTATCTTTTTAAGTGCTGAATATAGTTCTAATTCGTGATGGGCACCTTTGCGTCGGGAACCAATCGGGACGGTTTGGATGGGTAGCCCCTTTTAAAGGTTTTTTTTAGGTTTAGTTTTATTTAAGTTAATATGTTAATAACTCATTTATTTTTTAAGATTTAGTTTGTAGTTAATATTATTCCAATTGTTATTGTTTTTTTATATTGTAAGTTTTTTATTAATGTAAATGTATATTAATAAAGTTCATTTATTTACATTCTATTGGTTCTAATTCCAAATCAAAACGGTTACAATCATTTTCACCTACACATAGTATGACATAATCGTCAGTCTTCACTTACACCTAAAAATAATAAGATTGCTTTTTAATTGGATTGGATTGGTCCTGACAAGCGTAAACTAATTTCAAGGGCTTGAGAAATAATAATAATAAAAGGTTTATATTTTATATTGTTTTTGTATGCTGTATTATATTTTAATTTTGTAAATATTGTTATAAAGAACCTAGCCTAACAATCAGAAGGAATAAAGGAAACAAAATAAATAAAGTTTTATTTCAGGCGTAACTATACAAAAAAAGTTAAAAAGTCGAATGCAAATACACATAAAATGACAATGAAAATAATAATTTGAAAATATTTGAACAAAAGAAAAAAATTACCTATTTTATATTCATTTCAGTTCAAAATCATTTATTCAGGTAGGAATTTACAATCACTTTTGCGTCATCAAAAACTTAATAATAGGTATTACAACTAAGACTATTTGTAAAATATTTATTTCTATTATTTCTTATTCCCGCTTTGATGCAAGCCAGTGCCTAAACATAATGCAATTAAGGTTGCCATTATGCTAAAGTTATAATACTGTTATGCGAGCGGTGCATCCAAAAAGATAATTATTTATTTGTTTGACAGACTTACAACATAACAGTTTAACGCCAATGCGTTGTAAGACAAGGTACAATCAACAACACAGCTGTGACTACAGACAAAGTGCCAGAAATAAATATGTATACACACCTTTATGTCCAGGCTTTAAAGTTCTGTTTACATATTTTTGGCACTTTGCCTGTGTTCACAGGTATGTTGTTGATTGTACAGTAAAAATTATGAAGAAGATTTCATGATATTTCTGATAATGTTGTATAAGTTTGAATGAGATAATAAATTATACACAGTAAATTATATTTCTTTAAACCTAAGATTTCACTACTGGTTACTGGAGCATAGAATATTCATTTATTTATCAACAACAACACATAAAATAGGATCTTTTTTACAAAATACATAAATTTCAAATGTGTTTCATGCTAGACTCCAAAGAGGGTCCGTCACTTGTCATTCAGAGGGCGCGTACAACCGTGTGCCCATGCTAATGCACACGGAACTTGTTTCATTCATGACCCGTGAATGAGAAAAGGACCTACATCTCAGCCTTGTTAGGCTATTAAAAGAAACATCCATGTCAGGAGTTCATTTATTAAAAAATATAATTTAGACACTTTACAGCAACAATTGGACGTATTTATGCAAAAAGAAACCAACCCACAAGAATTTTGCGTTCTAATTAACACCTCAAAACTCAAAACAAAAAAGTAATTTTTTACAATGACAAATAAGTGTGGATTGGTTCCTTTTTGCATAAATACGTCCAATTACTAACTGATACAAAATATACAAAAAACAGAATAGAGAACCAATACGAATTCAAAACGAACTACTTACCAATATTAAACTAAGTAAAAATAAAACTTATTACAAATTTAAATCGTCGTCGTCGTATACGGGATGATCAATCTAAATGCGTCAGGTTTTGCAAATCATAACAGGTAGCGAGATCTTGTCTTAGGAATCATGACGTCGATTTTAGTAAAAAGAAAACGGCACTAAATCAGTTCATAATTATTCATCAGATTTATTGATAAAATATACATTTTACAGGTCATAATTCATTATAATTACATTCTTACATGAATAGGTACCTACATACATCACAATAAGAATACCTACGTAAAATGTGTTTCGCGTTTCTTTTATTTTTTATAATATTTATTTCGCACACAATGTTAATCGGTTTCTTTTACTTCAAAGCACTCTGAAAATATTTTTTTGTTCATTTTTGTAACTGCAACCTGTACCGTAGGCGAATCGTGTCCTCCTTTTTTGAAGTCGGTTAACAAAATTATCTTTATTTATTTCATCGCATAACGTAAGTATAAAATGCAAGTTTACGGCTACTTTTAAAGGAAATTATAATATAGAGATAAGGAATATGGCAAATATTACTATTCGTGGGCAGAGTGTCACAAACGTATGTACACATCGACGCTGGAAAGGAGAAATTGGATAAGCGACACAGTGCGTACTTTACATGAGAGGCAAAAAACCGCCGAGATTTTCGAAAAAAAATCATTAAAATGAATTAGGCGGCCAAATCAAATAATTGAAGCATTATTTATGGACATAAATATGATTTCTATGTGATGTTTTAATTATTTAACGTATTCAAGTGTTATTTAAGGATTTACTGTCGCTTAAGCAAAATGGTCGAAAAAAATGATTCAGGTAAAATTATCTAACCAACACGTTGTAAAAGAAATAAGGAAGGTAAAAAAGTCCACCCGAGACTTACATAACAAATTCATCATGTTAAAATTATCTAACTGCCGATGTGGCTTATTTTATATGCGGGTAAAAATATATAAATTGAAAAAAAATGCATAAATATATCAGTAAGAAATATCCACATACTTAAAATGAGAAACTATTTTAGACTTCATAGTCAGTCATTTCAATTACAAGAGTAACATTCCGTGACTAGTAAACGAATTTACTTACACGTGAAAAAAGAAAGACACTGTTTTAGGTATTTTTATAACTTTATTCCAAAAAGTAGGTAAGTATGTGAGTAAGTAATAGTTATTTTTAAGTATTAAAAACAAATATATTTTGTTTTTCTATTTGAGATCATTTCTCTTTATTTTATCATGCATCATGTATTTTCGACTCTATTGACAACATGTCAGAATTCAAATTAGAATAAATCTTTGTCAAGGTCATGCATTTAAGGGTTAAAACATGCAAAATCAACAAGGGTAACTCGTTATTGAGCCAACAATAGTTAGTACCTACCTACAAACGAGGCACTTGAAAACTAGCTACTTTTAACAACCGTACCTGTTGGTATGTTTATCCATCGTATTACGTTATGATAACACTTAAAAAATAGTTTTAGTTAGTACGTATTTTTTTATTTATTAAGGTTCCAAAAACATTTTATTTAACGCAGAGTAAAAATTGACAGGACAACCCCTCTGCCAAATATTTCTACATAACGTGACAAAGAATAAAATAGCAGACATTTATGTATGCAAATTTTTGCAAACTTTTTTACTGACATTTCATTCATGCAAGTTAGGATAAGTGACAGTAGTATTCTAATGTAAATTCAGGTAAAAAGGGATACCTAAGCGACATATGGTTCATAAATAAATGTAGGGGTAAAAATGGATAAACGCCAATAGTTCAGATATCATAGTTAAGTAATATTGTCTAACCGTCTTTAATTTTAAATTAAGATAAAGGTAAAATTGTCCAAACGACATGAGAACATATCATACAGTCAGGTAGAAATAGCTAACCCACAAGTGATGATTAGTTGTTACACAGCAAAAATATCCAAGTAAAATTTAACCTGTCATGACAAATAGGTAAAATAATCCAAGATTCATTATGTTGAATTATATTTTATCTAATCTCCATTTTCTTAAGAGTTGTCAAAAACCAAGTCGTTTAGTAGTAAAAAATGATCGAAAGTTCTCTAAATCACCGATGGGATAAGCGACACAAAAGTTGTCAGATGGATACGAAACCTAGCTCATTCGACGCGGAAAAATTTGGCGATTCTAACGGTGTGTATAACTCAATATCTTCAAAAATGTCGCTTATCCAATTTCTCCTTTCCAGCGTCGACATCATACTTTACCATTCTTACAATGTAACATACAAGATCGAAATTACTAACCATTTATAACTCTTATTACAAAGGAATACGGTTTACTTCTTGTACTTCATTAGTACCGTTTAGCAATTGGCTTTATCAAACATTTTATTAAGTAAAGGTATTTTGCATAAGTAATACAGTATTATTTAACCTTACACCAATATTATCGAAACGTGTTGTGTGCTATCTACGCTTACGGGTACAAATTGATATGCTGAACACACATGCACTCCACATCCGAGAAATTATCCTGTTTTGACACTGAAAAACAATTGACGTGACCTTAGCACAACTCGACACAACTTGACAGCAGCAACTCGCACCTTCATCGCGGCTACCAGTCTCTCTTTGATGGCATTGATTAAAACGAGACTGTTACTGTGAAACACAAGATGTGCTAGCTGAAAAACAATGATAAAAGCGTACTTTTTTGACCAATTTCTATTTTTTTACCAGACACATAAAAGTACACAAAATAGGATTAAATACCTATTATAATAGCGAATCGTCCTGCAACCCTGCAGTGTTATTCACTAAGGAAACCGGCTTGCTGTCAGCGCTGTGTCAGTGCTGCGGCAGCGTCAAGCCTAAAAATGGTATTCACTAATATACTTTAAACGACACTAGTGCTCGGCGACGAATGCGGCGTGAGCTGGAACTACATTGCGTCGAAAGTTTGACGTTTAGTGTATGAACTTCGTATTCTCTAACGAAAAACAGCGACGAACTCGCCCACAACCTCGCTCACAGCCTCGATTCCTAATGTCAAATCAAACAGCTAGGATTTTAGACAAGGCTGTCTCGACATCGAGCTCGTTGACGAACGCAGCGTCGAATGTGTCAATAAGAGAATAGCATAGCTGGTCTCATTGACGAAAATCTGTTTTGACCCTATTTTCTGGCTGGCCCTTTATTTCAGTGAATCCCAAATATTGCTATTTAATATAGATAATTGGTTTTTCATATGGTTATTTGTATGTTATTTTTATTTGTTATTCTATGTCAGCAAGCTCTCGATCACCCATGCTTTGAAGGAGGGGATTCAACACTGCAACAACGAAATTCACCCATATTTATGCACATTTCATAGAAAATTTTAACAAAGGAGTGCTATGTCACAGCAAAGCCGTCGAAGTAATTTCTCGGCATGCTTTACCATTCTAAACCCTGTTCTTTGCACTTTATGATTCAATCAAGAAATAAAAAAATCAAATAATAAATAAGTATTCTTTCCATCGATTTCAAATTTTGCGTTATTTTTGGGATTTACAAATATTTTGGAACATTTTGGGAAATGTGGCGAATCTTTCAAAATATCATTGACTCTACCAGCCTACTAATTTTAATCACGAGGATGTGTTGATCCAAATGTACAATTTTTTGAGCATTACACTATTATGTATTGGTGTTGGTGTGGATATTTTTTAAAAATGAGATAGGTATGTGCACTTACCTTTAAGGTAACTTATCGCTTTATTTCAATATGACTATTTTAGTTCCATTATTTCCATAACATAGGACAAATGGAAACCCTATCTTTAAGCTTCGTGGTTACATAACCGCGGTTACCTAACTTAGGATAAGTTGTTCCACTCGCTGGACAAGTAATAGTCAAATCGGGGACCAAACTCTTAAGGCCTCCGGTAGCTGCAGTGTTATTCACTAAGGAAACCGTCTCGCTATCAGCGCTGTGTCAGCGCTGCGGCAGCGTCGAGCCTAAAAATGGTATTCACTAATGCACTTTAAACGACAATAGCGCTCGGCGACGAATGCGGCGTGAGCTGGAACTACACTGCGTCGAGAAGTCGAGAGTTACCGCTTACAGTTCGACGACGAGCTGTTCTACGTTAGTGAATACCATTTTTCGCAGCGCTGCGCTCGACGTCGAAATGAAGACGGTCTCGTCGTCGAGGTCGTTGACGAACGCAGCATCGAATGTGTGAATAAGAGAATAGCATAGCTGAAGGTGCATTCAGACCAAGCGAGCATTCGCTATTCTATCCCCCCACTCTACGAAATTCGATCGTTACACAAAACGTGATTCGTTAATTTCGTAGAGCGGGGGATAGAATAGCGAATGCTCGTTTGGTCTGACTCTGAATGCACCTTAACGCAACGCCCGCCGTGTGCGCACTTTAGTGGTCCACTCAGTATTAAAATCCGCCGCAAGCCGCTGCACCAGTTACCGCCGTTCAATACAATTTCTTGTTAGACAAACATCCGTTCCACGAAATCCGCTCCAGCTAGCGTGGGACCTTAAAGGTCTCTGCCCACTAGACCGTAGCATACCATGACCGTAGCATGAACGTATTAGACACGGAATGTGAGACGACACGGACTACTATGCCCACTGTAACGTGTGTACATCGTTTCATATCCGTGCTAAGCCCGTTTAGTGACCGTTGCATCCGCGTCGCAACCACGTATCATCCGCGTCGCAACTACGTATCATCCCCGAAGGATGAGCGATTCATATCCGTCGTTATCGTTCCATTGTCACAGTTTTATCAGTTTCAAATTGTTTTCGCGCCCTTTAGACTACTATCGTTCTACTAGTATTTTCCTAGGAGTTTATTTCTACACCTATTTTTCTGAGCAGACATCGTAAACTGCCATCGAAATCCATTGAAGTACTAGAGTTGTTACTGAGTCAAGTCAAAGTAAAAAATTATTTATTGAGTAGGCTTAGCAACAAGCACTTTCGAATCGTCAGTTATGCTACTCGTACATTTATATGGCGGAATGTGTTTATTTATCATTAATATTATTAAAGTATTAAATTACACTTATGAATGTCTAGGTAACCTAGATACTGATAAATGTAATCTATTATATTAAACTAAAACTTCTTGGAATTGGTAAATATATAGGTATTTTCTATACCTAGATTTATGAGAGTACATTATGTTCTTGTCATGATTGTCAATGTGACTCCGTCAAGTACTGGTTTTGTTTGATCGTTTGATTATTTTTACATCTTCTAATAGTTTTGGAACAATAATTAATTTTAAATAACAATGGAGCAACTGAAAAAAAATCGAAAAAAAAAAGGTATATCGATTTTGTGTAGGTACAAATATTGTAATAAAAATCAAAAGCATGATTCTTACCATGTAAAAAAAAAACAAATTGTGCAATCTATCTGGATAAATTCGTTAAGTTACACGACTGTTTCAAAATTGATATTTCTTTTAATTATTTTGTTTGTAAGAAACGAAGTAATATTTTTCGATCTCGATGAAAATCTTTGGTTTGCGGGTTTACAATCAATGAAGTAAGTTTTCTTTTCAGTAAATAGCGATGCTGATTATATTATTTGCGTTGTTTCGCCATAAGAAAATGATTACTCACTATCAAAAGTGAACAATTTGGAGAGACAATTCTTGCCGGTCCGTGCATGGCACGAGACGGTGTTGGCCGGCGACGGAACGTCCTAGTGGGCATAGTCTCATACTTTTCCATACAAAGAATATTTTTTTGTCTGATACGTTCATGCTACGGCCATGGTATGCTACGGTCTAGTGGGCAGAGACCTTAATGGGACAAGTTTTCATATATAAAAACCAAAGCATATTATCTAAAGATATTATTTGTTTGACATTAGACTACGGGGGTCAAATGACTAGAGATCGTTTACTAATATGTGGCCAAAAAGTTTATGGCATATTATAACTCCCCAAACAATTATTCGCATACTTTCAAATATCTTGATAATATCTTCGGACATCTTACACAAATCTACCAAGTCCCACGGTAAGCTCAATTAAGGCTTGTGATGTGGGTACCAGGCGACGATATATATAATAGATAGATACTTAAATACATAGACAGCCATGACCGAGGAACAAATATTTGTGATAAATACATACACAAATAATGCCCTCGCCGGGATTCGAACCCGGACCCTCCAGCTTCGTAGGCAGGGTCACAACCAACTAAGGTGTGAAATCGAATTGGAGATCAAAAATGTAAACAAATGGGATACCACCACAAAAAAATAATCACGAGAGGGGGTAATCTAAAATCATTCAAATACTTATACAAAATGCATATTTACCGTCACTGACGGCACGTAGAATTTTTAAATATTTTACAAATTTTTAATACAAAACATTAAGCGAAATATTTTAAAGACAAACGGGTCTTAATCGCGTAAACTTACGTTTAATTATATCCTGACGTTTCGGGCATCACGTTACACCCGTTTTTTGCCTTATGTCAGGGGTGTAACGGACAAAATAGGTACGCTTTTGAATAAGTATTCCATACCAACCGTTTACATGCCGTTATCAAAGGTGGCAGGGCATCTAAGGTCGCCTAAGGATGTTTTACCTTACCACACACCGGGCGTTTATAAAATCGATTGTAGCTGTGGTAGTTCCTATATTGGGGAAACCAAACGCACCATAGCGGAAAGGGTCAAGGAACATATCACGGCTGTTAAAAAGCGTCAAACGAATAAGTCTGCTGTGGCCGAGCATTTGTTGGAGTCCGGACCTAACCACTGGATTGAGCTCCATAACCCGAAAGTCCTCTCAACCGAGCGTATACATCATAGCCGAAAAGTACGTGAAGCTATTGAAATTAAGAAACATCGGAATTTTAATCAAAATGAGGGGCAAGGAATCTCATCCGCGTGGAATCCCGTGATTTACAAATGTAAGCGTGGTGAAACATCCATTTTAAAGCCATTGGATGTTGTGAGTGTTGTGTGTAGGCCTAGTGACAACCCTAGCCTAGAAGTGAATAATCAAGATCAAGTGCGGGTAGTTCGAAAAACCCGCGCAGCTCGAAGGTGTTGATACATTCTCTCGCCAGTCTGCCTGCGACCACGGGTGTAACGTGATGCCCGAAACGTCAGGATATAATTAAACGTAAGTTTACGCGATTAAGACCCGTTTGTCTTTAAAATATGAGTGATAATCGTGAAAGTTTAAATCAATATATTAAGCGAAATATACAAATTTTTTAATGATGTATTTCGCTACTTTGAATAAAATGTAAGGTGATTAATTTATACTACTGGCAATGATAAGAAATCTTAAACATTTGGTTCCCAGTTATAACAATAACTAGTTTATTCGTAATTTAATACGGTAACTACACTAAGAACCATTTAAGAGGGTTCGCATTTATAACTATGTACTTCAAAAATCAAAACAAGAGGGTGAACCAAATGACTGTTTTATGAATTCTTAAAAACTCCTAAAATTTAGCATTACAAAGTACATTAATTATATATTTTTACCTACAAATCAATCATTTTCAAATTTTATTCGAAATAGATTCGATCGTAACTAAGATGAAGACTGGAATTCGTTCCCCGACTATCCTCAATATTAAAATAACACGACATTCGTTTTCAAACATTGATTATGTTGATTATTTACATCATTCTAGCAAATTTTCTAGGTTTTATTTTTGTAATCAGGAACCGTAGACACTCAGACGTATGTTTTTTATCGTCATATCCAAAAATATGTTAACGATTGTGATACTTTGTGTATCGAACATACTTTGACTTTCGCGTATTTACATCTACACATAAAACATTGTCTTAGGTTTAGTCGGTAAGGATAGTTGTAAGTGTAGATATAAATAAAATAAAATAAAAAACCAATCTCAAAATGCGACGTTAATTTACAAAGGTGTTAAAAACTACATTCGATATAAAACGTTTTATACCCCTGGAATGTCACTTTAACATTGATTTTGTAATGTCATGTCATTGTCATAGATTGTTTACATTTTTGATCTCGAATTCCATTTCAGAGCTTAGGCTACAGAGGCTGACAAGAGGCTAATCATTTGGTAAAATGTTGATATGCCACGTGAACCATCAGCCATAAGTTGGCTGGGAAGTAAAATTAGGTAAAAAATATTTCGGTGAGATACCACTAGGGATCCAGTCATCATCATCAGCCTATGATAGTCCACTGCTGGACGTAGGTCTCTCCTATTAACTATACATATAAACACATTAGGAGGTAAATACCCATAATCGCCACGCTGGGCAAGCGGATTGGCGATCGCAGTAATGTGTCCACTATGATGACGCTGCTGCCCATCATCAATCTTTTATCAAATAATGGTCAGTGACACTTCAATCCCTTAGTCGACTCTTACGACACCCGCAGGAGGAGTTGGGGTGGTGACAAATGTATTCTTATTGCCGTCACCACACGGCATAGGGATCCAGTAACATTGGTTAAATCGGTGACTGCGCAACAGAAGCTATCATTTTACGGAGGTGCGAAGCGGCAATGCCAGAGTCTGATTAGGATCGGTTCCAACTTAGAATTATTAACGGGGAAGCATTCTTGATGTGTCTAGTAAATTCTGAGATACATATTTGATAAGTACCTAACTAGTTAAATGATAAATTCTATAATAATTATCATGTCTTTTTAACGACAATTAGGTAGCCTACAACCGCAGTCAAATAGTCAGGCGTACTTTTTCATAGAAAATAATGCTGAAATCAGCAACTTGTTTGTGTTGTTGAAATAAACAGAGTTTCCAAATATTTACAGGGTAGGTTGAATCCTTTTTAACATCAGATTATATTATAACTAACCTGAATTAATCATACAAGCCAACTAAAAATTGTCGTTAGATTGATTTGTGCAGGCAAATTTTTTTGTGTTTAGAAATACCGCCAATATAGGAATATTTTACTGCTTGTCATTTTGACAAGGTTCTAGGGTTCTAGGGTCCTAGGGTTTCAAATGGTTGAGTGTACCTAGTACCTATGATTACCCATGATATGTGCCCCTGATATTTATTTATGTACACGGTTTACTGATCAATCTAGCAGAGTCAAAATTACAGAGGGCATAAGCCACAATAAAGTTTTTAACTCTATGTCAATTAAACAAATTTTCAATTTGATTTGGCAGACCTAATTGGACGTACCTAATGTGGCTACATTACGAGGTTAAGTGTTATGTAGTATGTTAGCACACACACATTTCTTACTCATGGAACAAACGACATCAACGCACATTTGTTAGCTTCGCTACAATTTCATTTTCAATACCCGAAGCACCCTAGAATATATATTATTAGCTTTATAAGTATAAAGCACCCTAGAATATATTAGCTTTATATATAAGTATAAAGCTAATATATTCTAGGGTGCTTCTTATTTTTGCAATTTTGTAGGATGTTCGAACCAATAAAGGAGCTCTTTGCTCTCCCAATTCTTTAGAGAAGCACCCTAATATGCTCACATAGTTTTATCGTCTCTAGCCTAGCACATTTATCTATCGATTGAACGACTGATAGAAATAGTTTTTAAAAAATACATACATATTTTATACACACATATATGAAATACTCAATGTTCTCATGAGTTTTGTAAAGGATATTTCTCATTTAGATTTGCGAGTAGAAAGAATTGAAAAAGAAGAAGTGTAGAAAAAGTAGAAGAAATGTACATACACATGGCTGTGACAACCTACTTAATTTTCTTTCTATTTTCTATATTTAGTTATATTTATATAAACTACAGTAGTATTATACAACCTACTAAATTGTCTTTCTTTTTTTTAAGCCTACTTAATTTTCTATATTTTTAAATATGAACAGAAAGCTCGACGCAAGGGCTACTTCGTAAATAAGTATCAAAATGTTCGACTTCCTGCAACTCCATTAAATTTCAAACATGGTCGTGACACATCTGACAAACTAAATAAGAAATACCCTTTAAAAAAGATCCTACCTACAATATAGTCCATTTCAAATACGAAGGCCCTATGCGACTCGAAACTTGTCATTTAATTGGTCTACTACAAATTGGCACGTGTCGTATTATCAAACCGCGATTAGAATGGGATTCAAAAGTACTGTTGACACAACAGTGTATAAGTCAATCTAGGATATATTTTATAGTTATATTCATATGTTAATAGTTTAAGTGCGGAGACTTACAGACAATAGATTAATTAATCACTCACTATATCTATAAACAAGTCTTTTCTTGGAAAATGTTGCGTCATTTTTGTTGTGTCAACAGTACTTTCAAATCCCTTTCTGATTCCGGTTTGATAATACACCGATGTATGCATAAAATACCACGCCACAAAAGGGTCTGGCCCGGTATCTTTTGCTATCACTGATCCTATTATTGACGCCTAATGACTTTGTCAATTGGAATCGGGCCTTCGTATTTGAAATGGACTTTACCTCTATCGTGTTGTCTTTGATAAATCAATTGTCCCTTTCCTAACATTGACCTTACTAAGATTATTGTATCATTTGCCTTCTTATTGAATGACATCATCTTGTTTCCGCAGATAGCCGAAACGCCTACACCGTGTCTAAATTAGTCCGCTGGGTGACAAATACTGCGACGTTCTTTAAACTTAGCCTTCAATTTGGCTGAGACTGTAGCTATCATTTACTTTATTAAACGAGACTTAACCGCAGAAACTTGTGTTTAATATTTTCCTGTCATTTCGGGCTTTTTTTAGTTTACTATTTTTATGCGTGTTCGAGTCGGTAAATAAAGATTATAACCTATAATATTCTTTGACAATGTTGACGTTGACATTTTCTGCGTTTTGTGATTGCATCTAGTCATCTTATCATCATTCACTAAAACAATTGTTACTTATGGAATTTTAGGATTTATATGTTAAAATCATCATATTATATAAAGGTTTGTATTTTACACTAAATTCTCAAACAAATTATTTAATTATCATTAATATGGAACAATTTCCATGAGCTTTTTACGTTTTGTTATTCCAAAACCAAGGTCATTACTTTGCCACACAAGTGAATAATATGCGTTTTTACACGGTCGTATTAAAGGATAAACGAACACTTTACGAGCTAGTGAGGGGAAAAATAATTTAAATTACAATGTCATAGAACAAAATAATGATATCCCTAATAATCCACTGTATAATATAATACGTATGCCTAAAAGCCTGATTACGATAAATAAAAGTTAGCGATGAACCGTCAAGTGTCAATTATTTATCGATAGTCGATAAAACACTTCGGTCAATCCCTTTGACAGTTAAGTTTTTGCTATGAAGAATTCCGCTCCTTGCTAATAAGTACATAATTCTACACTGATTAATTAAACTATAATAAAAAAAATGTTAGTTTTACTGCTTACATTTGAATACAAAGAAAAGAGAAAACAGATTATACGGTAACTGTTATAAAATATTACGTATTTTTAAGTTTTTTTTTAAAAAAACGATGGAAAGGTTACAAAAAATCATATTTTAAAGTAAGTACGAATTTGTATGTACAAAATACGTCCTTCCTAATGTAGGGTGGATGCTCCGGTCCCAAACCGATTAAGGAGAAAATTTGACTTTTAAAGTGTTGTCCTACTCACCATAATATATTTTAATAAATGTCAATGTTGTAAGCGCCATCAGTTTAGGTGATAATTCGTCGACATTATGTATGTTTGGTAGTGATTGGTTCTCGAAAAAGCTCCTAAAATAAAGATATTTGAGGAGTTTTTTCAAGAACCAATCACTACTATGCCTATACAAGTACCTAAGCACTGCCTTTCAAGCCACCACAGATTATATAACTAAATTGTGCTAAAACGAACACAAAAGCATGCAAATACCTGAAAACTTTTTGCGCATGCATTATCAGCCCCGCAATTATTTCTAGAAACAGCGCCATAAAATCCTTCCAAGGAATTTCGCAGGAATTTCACCTTCTTCGTTAATACCAGCGCTAAAATTAGATAAACTTATGGTAAACAACTTAAACTCGGCTAATTTAAAAGGCACAAAAGAATTCCAAAACGAACAGGTTTTGCTTTAGTGCTATAAGGTTGTATCTAGATAGGATATGGAGTGAGATGGGACTTTGTTTTAGTGGAGGTGGGGATAGGGTTACCAGATTGAGGGCTTAAAGTAGATGTGTTGCTTTTTACGGTCTTATCTGACCAAATTTAAAAGTTTTTGGAGCTTTTGGAAACTCAATGGACTATTCCAGTGAATTTCACTGATATGAAACTAAAAAAGAAGAAAAAAATGCTCAGTATTTTGTACCTGTTTTATCCGAACATACGCATTGTACAACCTATACCAGTTTTAATATTTTAGGTCCTGAAGGGCTTCTACTAATGCGATTCAATTTAGGAACTAAACTGAAGCTGTGTCAGTTCCATAGAATAACTGTCAAAAATTTACAAACCGAATCTAACCTTTAAGGTGCGGCTCGGCAAAATAGACCAATTGCATTCTTCAAATTCGAATTCGAAACACTGTGATGCGGTCTCATTGGCCGAGCTCCCACAGCTCCGCTCCGCTCCGCGTCAGTGGAGTCGCACCCTTAAATTGGTAATGTTCACAATGATCATATTCTTCGACCCACTTTTTGTATTTTTTTAAGACAGAATTTTCTGGTCTATGGCAAGAAGGCTAGAACGCACCCACAGTGGTCCAACAGGTTCTGCCACGGGTAAGTAAAATGATCCGTGGTTCAACTGTCAGATTACTTTTTTTACTGTCATGTAATTATGACCCATAGACTGAGACAACTGAGGGGCAATTGTCCAACTAGTATACGTAAATATATGTTCTAGTATTGGACTACCGATAAATTTTGTGTACCGTGGTACAACCAATTGGACCACGGGTAAACTAACTTCCTCGTAGTACAATCGGTTGGACAATAATTTTATTTCCCCGTGGCCCAACCAGTTGGACATAGCGGTTGGACCACGGATCGGGAGTGGAATGCACGACTTTTTTTTAATTTACCAATGTAAGGGCTAAACTGAGCATTTAAGAGGTCATGGTGGGCCCCCTGGTAACCCTAGTCGGGAATGCTTGTGGGACAATTATCTTTATGAAGCTGGTTGAACAAAGGGTTGGTTATCTGCGCCGGAGTGGCTAAACGGACGAATTAAATTGTTAAAGAGGAGAATGCGTGGCTGGTATGAGCGCTGCGTAAGGTTGAGGAGTTAGATACTTAGCTGTTCAAAATTATAAATAAATATGGATCGATTGCATACAATTTGTACATAATTAACCCTTTAACGGGCAAGACTCAAAAAAATCGTAGGTTCATTCAACGCCATTATATGTATAGTACGAAAAATTCTCTACAAGAAAAAAATACAAAAATATAGTGCTACAGGTAGGGTGCTCGTTTTTGAGACCGGTGCCCTATAAAGGGAAGGCTTTCAATTAAAACAAAATATAACGTCATAATTTTTATTGTGGCAATCTTTGGGGGAGGCCTATGTTCAGCAGTGGACGTCTTTCGGCTGATATGATGATGATGATGAATTTTTAGTGTTACAAAGTAAAATTTTCTGTAACAATAACAACTTTTGACACTGAAAAAGGGGGACAATTAAATTTTTTGTGAGCGAACAAAATACGATCACGAACCTATATCTTTTAGCTTTGGCTACTTTTACTACTGCCAAAGGTTGTTGGACAGAGTATACCACGTAGTTTGTATGACTAACTTTTGACCTAATAATAAATAAATAAATGTCGTTACGTCGCCTAAATCAAGCTAGTTTTAAGTTATTTTTATTTGATGTTTAAATTTTTAGTTCGCAGTGACTTGGTTTCTACTGTAATGCTGTGAAACTTGTTGGAATAAAATAAAAATAAAATAAAATAAAATAAATCTTGGGACATCTTACACAAATCGACCTAGTCCCACGGTAAGCTCAATTAAGGCTTGTGATTGGGTACCAGGCGACGATATATATAATAGATATTTATACTTATATACATAGACAGCCATGACCAAGGAACAAATGTTTGTGATAAATAAATGCACAAAGAATGCCCTCGCCGGGATTCGAACCCGGAACCTCCAGCTTCGTAGGCAGGGTTACTACCAACTATGTTACGGAGGCTGACAAATAATAAGATAATAATACTCGTAAGGCCTTAGCTAGGTAATTTTTTTTTGCTATCGAGCCATTAGACATTCTGACACAAATCGACCTAAGCCCACGGTTAACTTGATTGGGGCTAGTGTTGTGTAGACAGGGGTATATTGTGGCTAGGTACCCACAGCAAAAAGGTCATCTCACATTTGGTGGCATTTACACCCAGCCCTACCGCGAACGCACATCACATCACATCACATCATCAGCCTGTGATAGTCCACTGCTGGACGGAGGCCTCTCCTATTAACTATGCGTATAGACGCATTAGGAGGTAATTGCCCATAATCGCCAAGCTGGGCAAGCGGATTGGCGATCGCAGTAATGTGTCCACTATGACGACGCCCATCGTCAATATTTTATCAAATAACGGTCAGTGACACTTCAATCCCTTAGTCGACTCTTACGACACCCGCAGGAGGAGTTGGGGTGGTGACAAATATATTCTTACTGCCGTCACCACACGGCCAAACGCAAATCCTTGAAATTGACGAACTTCGAAAATCGCGGCAGCAGGCCAGGCATCAAAGAGTCGACTTGCTCGTTTTATGATTGAATTAATAAATTATCCCAATCTTTGCCTACTATAAATACAATAATAACTGTAACAATTTCTACATACAATTTATCTACAGGAATATCATAATTTCCCTGTTATGTATTCAGAAGCGGTAATGTAATGACCTATATTAAGAGACCGGTGTCTGTGGCTGTATCATAATGTTAACATTAAAGTACAGGCAGAGTACAGTGCATCATAATGTTGACATTAAAGTATCGTCGTCATGATATTAATTTTAACATTATGAAGTCAACTTCTTTTTGTTGTTTTTTTTTTCAATACATATTTATTGTAGGATATCCTTACTCAAATTGAGTGATTTCGACTGATTTGAATTTTTATATTTAGAGGTAATTACTTAGTGGATATCAATGAAAATAAAGGTAAATTGTCATTCTAAACTAATGATATGGATGTAGATAAAGTTATGTATGTGACTGTACATAATTAGGCATTAAACACTCGTGTGATCTTATTATGAAACTCGCCTACGGCTCGTTTCATAAAACCACACTCATGTTTAATGCCTCTTATTATGCGCCAGCCACATAAATAACTATTTTGTGTGACATAATAATTACAACTATAATTAAACGGTTAAGCTCACTTGTATTTAGTCACTACGCGCGACATGTTTCGGAGAGCCTAGGTCTCCATTATCAAGCACTGAGCCCGCGTTCACGCCTCTAGACTCTCCTTTAATTACATGAAAATGAATTTTATTTGAAGAACAATAAGTAAATAATACATATTTGGTCGACATACCACATAACCACTACAAAATACAAACTATATTGCACTGGATACTTGAGGTGCTCGATGGCGGTGAGGCTCGGACACCTAAACTAGGTCATCCTGTATCTCAGGGTCCTGTCCCCTCCGCAACCGAGCATGCTGCTGGATAGTTGATAGATGCATAATATGTAGGAGACCAGGCTGCACAATTTAAATTATTCTTCCAGCACTTAAACTAGCATACGCTGTATTTTATGGACTGAGTTTACTAATTCTAAACTTATACTAAATAACATAATTTTATTAAGCTTACAGTTAACAATATCTACATTTATTTTTAATGAAAATATTAATTATGTCGGCCTGGTCTCAGTGGATACAGATCGAATCTCTCGAATATTATATTTTAAACGTAACGACCATAATGCGTATACGCACAGCGTATCGCGCCATCTAGCGTCAAAACCCTGCATGCTAATTGGGCGCCTCAAATATTTTGATACCATCGCCACGCCATTTTACATCGGCTTTTGTTTAGGTTCTTCTTAGTAAAGGAGATGTAATGGCAATGGTCTCCTCAGTCAAATATTTGCCATTCTACCAGGCTCCAATTTCACAACATTGACAAGTCCTTACAATTGTAAATCTACGGTTTCTCCAATAGGGAGCGTCTATAGGCTACAGTTACCGCTTACCATCGGAAGGGCCGTGCGTTTGTTTGCCACCAGCATAAAAAATAGTGCAGGATCTTTAATAAATCAGCAGTAAATAGCTACTTTTATGCGAAGCAAAATTACAATTGTCACAAAAATCACGACAATTGTAGCGAAATTCCGACATAAGCCGAACTTCATGTCAAGAATTAATCAAAATTGTACTAAACCTTGCGACAATTGTCACGGGTTTCGGAAAATAAAAAGTAGTTTATTAACGATATAATAACGTTATTAGTAATAATTCTATGTTGGTGGCAAACAAGCACATGGACCGTCCGACAGTAAGCGGTAGCCGTGGCCTACGGAGGCCGGTGACGTCAGTAACAGTGATATTTTACAATTGTCACAATTGTAATTATGGTGAAATAGGCCACAGGTGCAATTGTAGGTAGGTATATCGTTGGTCAGTAGACCTTAGAAAACAAAAAGTAAACAAACACAAAAATAAATAGCCTGCCGCTAAATAGTTAGTACTGTGTTCCTTTTGGGGGTAAGATAGTCGGTGTAATTACTGGCATAGATAGAGGCAATCCATCTAAGTCCACAGGATAGGCAGCGCATAGGCCATTTTTGGTCACTATATCCATGGGCCTCAGTTCCTAATTCCTGCTTTCCATGAGGTGGGATGAGAGCTCAGTTGTCTACCTTTGTCACATAAAAGAAACATGGCTGACTTTCCATAGCATTTGAATTTGACGTCTTTGACACATCGTGAAACACGTTCGCAGGGATATTTTTACGTTAATACTAATGAATATCAATAACCCAATAAGTAGTACGAGCATGATAGAATACAAATTACGTATCATATAAAACCAAACGTATCCTTTACATTCCAACTCATGGTACGGCTACTGGTAAACTGGTGTAGTGTACTTACCTATCAAATAACCAGAAAAAGCATCTACCTCTAAATTCCCCGTTTTCTCCAGGTTCACTTCCTGGAGCCGATGATCGATGCGCCGGCGCAGACAGATAAACGGAGCGTTTGTTATTGTAAGGGGAGATTTACACTGTGCGTGTATTCTTACCCCCTTATTCATAAACGTCTGCTAACTTAACAAGCCGCTAATAATTGTTTGTCCTTTTTGCTCTTATATACACATTGTTAAGACCGAAAGGGACAAACAATAAAATTATTAGCGGCTTGTTAAGTTAGCAGACGTTTATGAATAAGGGGGTTAATGCTTACTATATGGGTGCAAAAATTGTCCAATGGCTGCGAAAATCCGGTGATCACATAAGCTCTTACAGCCATAACAATGGAAAGCCATTGTCAACAGTCATATAATAATGTGAAAAACTTGTTAAGGTGGTCTTTCTGGACAAAGTTTCCTATAGAACAATTAAATATGTACCTACCTATATCACGAAAAAAAAGTGATTTCATTTCATACCGACCGTGCGACCGACCAACATCAATACAGTTCGCCTTTTGTACGTTACGTTTTACTTTTGTGCAATAAATAAATAAATGAAAACGTTTTAGGAAATGTTGTGCATCACGCTCAGCAGCCTACCAATTTTAATCCACATTAACGACGCGATTCAAATGTACCTACAATTATTTTGAGAATTGCTCAGTTTGACCTGTCAGAATGTCCCATGATTTATTTTATATATTTATTTATTTGCTACCTCATTCTAAGAAGATATTTATTTATCAACGTCTGCGACCATATATAACATGGACTTCTAACGCCAGCGCCAGCTCAAAAATGCCCCCAAAACCAATTGTTCAATTGTATCAAAACGGGCAGGACATAGCGCTTATCATTATACACAGCGCATATTTCGGCGCTAAGTCTTTGACAAATGTTTATAGAAGGGCGTTTACACAAACCGTTGTTGAAATCACCTTGTTATTTAATTTTAATCAAAACTTTGCTGGACCAGTCACAACTATTTTTAAATGGTGATTCAACTTTTTATAGTCTGATATTGATTCATTACCGTGACGCGTTGAAGAAAGGGGATGACACTTGTCAACTAAAATTCAGGATCGTTTTAGAAAGGCAATTTAGTATGGCGTGCGGCTTCCATGTTTTATTTGTTCGTAGATCAAGCTGCATGTTGCGTATTTTTCCCGCGTACTCTTCAACAGATTATTGCTGGCAAATTTTTTTCTTGTTCGTCCTCGTGGACAGGCTAAAGCACTAAGCCATACTGCCTTGTTGTGACCTACGCTTTACAGCACTTGCGTTTAGTTGCACCTACCGTGTGACCAGCTAATTAAATTGGCTCTGTAATAACATCGCACCCAATAAATCGCGTTTCGTTCAGATACTAGCGTTAGAACGTGCGCAGTCTTTTCAATTTGATTTTCTGTAAGGAAGTATTAAGGATGGTATTTTAAGATTGTTTTCAACAAATCATACAGTTTACTCGATACGTAATGCTGTTTATCACACTCGCTCTGTAAATCAGATGGAGTGAGCTTGATGGGCTACTTTAAAATTCTCTTGTTCATATCATATTATACATTTTCATTCTATGGCTATCGAGGGTGAAGTTTAAATAGAGATAGACATACCTATAACTAATTAACTATATCGTCCATATACCTAAAGTACATTCTATTATACAAATGTATAGGTGATGCGTATTTGTTTAGTGATTTTGATTGGGTATGTAGTAAATTTGAAATTTTGGCTCATTTAAATTAAGTGCTCATTATTAGTTTCCTCTCACAGTATTTTTGTTTTGTATATCCTTTTATGTTATTTCAAGGGTTAGCTGGAAGAGATCCCTGTTAGGGATAAGTTCGCCTTTGTACATATTCTTATATTTACTGTTGTTTTGTTTTACTCTCTGTAAACTTGTTTTTAATAAATAATAATAATAATAAATAAATATCTTGGGGACATCTTACACAAATCAACCTAGTCCCACGGTAAGCTCAATTATGGCTTGTGTTGTGGGTACCAGGCGACGATATATATAATAGATAGATACGTATAGATACTTAGATACATACACAGCCATGACCAAGGAACGAACATTTGTGATAAATAAATACACAAAGAATGCCCTCGCCGGGACCTCTCGGGGGTTTTTTGTTTTGTTGTTGTCATCATAGTGGACACATTACTGCGATCGCCAATCCGCTTGCCCAGCGTGGCGATTATGGGCATTTACCTCCTAATGCGTCTATACGCATAGTTAATAGGAGAGGCCTACGTCTAGCAGTGGACTATCATAGGCTGATGATGATGATGATGATGATGAAACTTGTTTATGTGCAATAAAGTTATATATACATACATACTACATTCATTCGTCAGTAGAATCCAAAAAATTTTAAACATATAATTATGGCTGACTTTCCACAGCATTTCACGTCTTTGACACTATCGTTAAACACGTTCGCAGATATACCTACTTTTACATTAATAATAAATAAGCATTTCTGAAAAAGTGTGCATATTTGGTGATCACCAAACATTACGATGAACTTTCAGTATGGGACCCACATCGAAAGCGTACATGGAAAATTGACTTTTCCTTACTATTGAACTCTAACTAATCACTCACTTTGTATGAGGGGAACAAATTTTTTTTTAAATATTTTTTGAGAAATGCTCATCGAAGACGTGATCGTCTTCCATAGAGTTTGTTCACATTTTTTTGTTTCCTACTGACGAATGATATACAGTGTGTAAATCTAATACGGGCGATCAATTAAACCAGGCATGGGATTCATTAGTGTAATCATGGATTACAAGGTTTTTTTAAAGGTAATAACCCCACAGATTTTTTTTTAAGTTTTTCGGAACAGTAAAATGTAGGTAACATTTGTTGATATTGATTTAGTAGTTATCCCAACTAACAATTTGACGTCGTTCAAAAGTTTAGTAAACGTTATCTTAATACCTAAAATCGGAATAGCTAAGTCACACTAACGTTATAATAACGTTTACTAAACGCGAAAATGGCCCCAGTTATACGACCTACAGTGTCGTATAATGGTCATACAGAAGGCATAAGCCGACTTTGTTAACGTCATTCAAGGGTCGTAAAAATGTTATGCAATTACCACTTTCATCGCTCAGTAGTCACATTATAACTTTACAATGACTTGTTTGTTGTATTGTGATCGTACAAGTGTTTTTGAATAACTAAAATGTTTTATTTGAGTCAAAGAACAACACTTGTAAGACTCATTCATATTTTTTTTTGTTAGTGACACGCGTTTGTAGTTTCGTTTGAGTTTTGGGTGCAAAACAAATACAAATACTTACAAGGAAATAAATGGTTAGCATTATCTAACTTTCATATCTTACCAACACTATCTCGCTCACATGCCATTTAGTTCGACTGGGAATTGAAGTTTTGTGATAATATACCTATGTGAATACTATTTAGATTTTCATGCCCCTTCGTAATTTTGAGTTTTTATCGTCATATTTTTATTAATAAAAGTATGTTTAATTCTAAAATTGGCCGACATTTTGCTTTTGTCGCACACTTATCTGTTTACGACATTGTAAAGACATGAAGTCGTATAATGGTTAGTTGAAAACCATGTAATACGCCATGACAGCTAGCTATTAGGGTTCTTCGAAAAATTAAAAACCCCTTTCATATTGTCAATATGCACCACAATAAAATAATTATTTTTAAATTCATTTCCGAAAATAACTGGCAATAGTTAACGTACAGTGCAGGTTTCTAAACATTTTAACATTAAAATAACTTTTATCTGAAAATAATATGATCCAGTATTTGCATATAGACAAATTTCTAACGAGAGTGGTTTTAGACTTCTTAATAGATTGACTTGGCCATGGACAAGCACTCATAAGTGCTATGGTTGCAACAGAATCAATCACTTTCATAATAAATATTGATACTGAACCCTTGTCTTGTTTACGTGATGAACACTTTTCTTCTTCAACATTTGTGACTAAGGCCACGGTGGTTGGCGTTGTTCTTGTTAATAAAAGG
The DNA here is from genome assembly GCA_025490895.1 of Thaumatotibia leucotreta. Classification (NCBI taxonomy): domain Eukaryota; kingdom Metazoa; phylum Arthropoda; class Insecta; order Lepidoptera; family Tortricidae; genus Thaumatotibia; species Thaumatotibia leucotreta. The sequence goes on along the minus strand of JALPQI010012985.1, from coordinate 21,880 downwards.
ATATCTCTATTTACTTTCCTTTTGAAAGTACCACTACGTTTTAGTTTGCTTCCATTTTCTTTGTAAAATTTATGAAACGTTCCGTACATATATGTTATGACGGCCTATTAGACATTTAAAAGTCAAACCCTCACTTAAATACGACTGCAAGTTTGATTAAAGTCAGGGATAGACGTCATGTAATAGAAATGTTATATTTGAGTCATAAATAAACTACCAGGTCATTTAAGAGTCTCTACTAAAACAAAGTAGTGATCGTTTTATAAACGTCACTGTGAAAATGTCTAAACTACTGCTAGATTATAATAATGTCGTATAAAGGTTTTTCAAACACCTAATTTTGTCCATTCAAAACCTTTAATGGACTATAACGTTAGTATGACTATTGCATTGTCGTACAAACGTTTAGCTAAGACTCTAATATAACGTCGTATAGTTTAGTCTTACCGACGTTGCTAAGATCTGTTTATTATGACATATTCGTCACATGACTAATAAGTTAAAGTTAAAAAGCTTATGTTTGTTTTTCGCTCCCTGAGAAATATTGCGTACCCAGAACTGCTGAAAACCGTATACTTCGCTCTCTGTGAATCTGTGCTAGGGTACTGCAGTTCGGTATGGGGAGGGGCGGCAAAGACACACCTCATTGGGCTGGAAAGAGCACAAAGGTCCCTTCTTAAGGTTATTTATCGAAAACCATCACGATACAGCACCAAGGAGCTTTACAAACTTGCTAACGTTCTCTCTGTCCGTCGATTGTTTCTTAGGAAGATAATGTATAATTTTGGAAAACTCCATAGCAAGATCTTTGAAGCAGAAATAAGACGTCGCCATCGCTGGAAAACACCAAAAACGCGTTCAAAATTTGCCCAAAAATTCCACCCTTTTATATCTCCTTTAGTTATGAGATCTTTCTGCATGTGTCATGTCATAACAAGACCCCCTAGTAAACGATTGTTAACTGAGTGGCTGAAGCAACTTGATTACCGCGAAACTGAGAACCTTCTAACCGTAATAAAATAGCACCTGTCCTTCCTTATATTGTACCTATTTAGTATAACCGTATTTTTGTATGTAACACTGTACCCTATTATGTATATTATTTCTTAAATAAAATCTGATCCCTTTAAACCCCTAAACAGACACACATAATATTATATATACATATATCTTTGTTTTTTAGCTTTAGCACTAAGTAAGAATTAGTTTAAGTAAATACCTATCACTCTCTGTACAACTAGTTTAGAGAAAGTTATCATGTAACATTGACGAAACTGGGTCCTGTAACACAGGGTTTCCTAGCGCAGGACGCAGGGTCTCAATTATTTTAGTGGTTAACTTGGTCAATAAACTATTTTCATTTTCATTCAAGTTAAATTAAATACGTCTATAGGACCTAGTAATCATTTCATTACTTTAATAAGACCGCTAACCAACTTTATGTCATACAAGTCAAGACTTATATGACGTTTTTGTTTGTTGGGATGTCATCTTTTGAAATTAGCTCTCAACGAGCGTTTAACTTGAGTGTGTTGCTCTACATTGCGCGCCGAATTATATATTTTGGGTAATTTTAAGTAAAAGTTATCTCAATGTACTTGTTATGTCCTAAACTAACCCCAGAGCTTCGCCCGTATTAGACTTACACCCTGTATTCAAGCATCTTATTCGTAAGATCACTTTCAATTCAAGCAAGGGAAACCTGTCTACAATGTGTACATTTGATTAGAGTATATTATGCACGCTCTCTTCCCCGTGTGACATATATTACACAACTGCCACCGCCAAATCAAACGGCATTCTTCCACTTTCACTCTGTTTTGAAGAGAGACCACCCAATACGAAGACTGTAATGGGTCGATTTGGAAGCATTTGTAGCAACATAGGATAAGGGCTTGATCGAAACAAAAATCACGATTGCGTTTTGTTTTACGAAAGTTAGTCATACAAACTATATGGTGTACCTACTCGATCTGTTAATAATTTTTGGCAATGAAAAAGTCAGTAAATTAAAAAAAATGTGACTGCCGCCTTTTTTACTGCCAAAAGATATTAGACAGAATTTAATTTCGTAACACACAAAATAAAACCTTAAATATTGTTTTCATTAACTACGTTAGTATGGTCAAACTTTACATTAAACTCGCAAAGCATGTAGTATAGCTGCATTTTTGGTATGTTGTTTAGACACCATAAGGCACTATAAAACCATAGTTTGCATGCGAAAAAAAGTTGTGCTAGAATTTTGCGTTGTTATTTTCATTTACAAAATTTACTGACCTGATTTTATGTTTGAATGAAAGAATATTAAGTACGCTATAAGGTCATTGGTGCTCTATGGTGTGTAAATAACATACCAAAAATGCAGCGATACTACTTGATTTGCGAGTTTAGGGTAAAATGATGTAAGGTTTGACCGTACTACGTGAATAACATAAAAACCGACCCCAATATTATCAATAACGTCAAGCTCCATATTTTCGATTGGGCTCCCATCTTCGCCTACTTTAAAAGTTGGAGTTTTCCCTTTATTTTTAGGGTAAAGGTCATAGAAAACGAATTATAGCTAGTGTAAAAAGTTTCCTTTTTATTTAAAAGATAAATATCGCGTGAATCAAAAATATAATAAGAATTATCAGTGAATTATCACTCACTTTTATTATGTGGAAGGCTCAATGTATGTTTACCGGTTATCTTTACTATTAACCTGTCTCTAATTTTGAAATAGACACTGCGTTGTTATTGTTATCAACCAGTTTTTATAGACCTCCAATTACCAACAACAAATACGAATAATGGAGTCTCAGTTATACCGGTCTATCGAAATGGTCTAGCACAGTTCTGCCTTTTGCGTCCGATAGTTGGGCTATAAAGTTTGTAATGAAATTGGCCGTAGATTAAAACGACTTTCTGATAGAAAATAAATAAATTTAGACATATGTATGAATCCATTATTGAGGTCTAATTTATTGCATAAGAAATAAAAACTATGAAAACGGATAAACTCGCGTATATTAACTAATTTTAACTTCATTCCGACGTTTCGAACACTTTACAGGGTTCGTGGTCTGCGGATGACTGACAATGGAGGAAATTTGATAGATCTACCTCCATCAAAATAAGAAAGATAAGTACAAAACTACCCACCAAAGAAAAATTACTAAACCACAGACAATAAATTTTAAGGGTGGATGTACATACAAAATTTGCAAATTAAGCTAGTTATTCATTACAAATATTTTCAGAATGAAGACAAGAGACAAAATAAATAATCTACGCCGGTTCTATCCCTACGCCACTGCCTGAGAAGTATTTCCTTCCTTTGTATGATTGTATTGTTAGGAAGGTATCCCAAAATTGGGACCGGCAAGAAACTCAGCGGGACAACTCTTTTCAAAAAACATTTGTAGTACATCTTAAGATCATCATGCATTAAACCAAAACATACAATTTTGATTAATAAGGAAATTTAAAATAATTTTGAAAAAATGTTGCCAGTACTAAAAAGGGGGGGAATGGTCACCACCGCCAAATACATCAGCCTCACGGTTTATGTCTAGACTGTTCCTTTATCAGATGAACAACTGGATCCCAAGCTGGTGGTAGAGACAAGCTTCTTTCCATTCTATTAAAGTTTGGATATTTCATTATCTCAATAGCCTCACGCAACATTCTAGGAATGTTTCTCTTCTCCTTAACGAGAACCAAAGGCTTGTCAAACTTAATAGAATGATTCGGTCCATCACTGACATGCTCCCAAACCGCAGACTGTTGTCGACGGTGCTTGACATCGGCTATGTGTTCCTTCACCCTAGTAGTGATATTCCTCTTTGTCTGCCCAACATATGAAAGCCCACATTCACAGTCCAGCTTATACACTCCTGCATTCAGTAAGGGGGTGCTATACTTAACAGGCCTCAGAAACTGTGACATCTTCTTCATTGGCTTAAAATAGGTTTTAATAGAAGCACGTTTCAAGATGCGGCTGATCCTGTCTGTAACCCCTCCAACAAAAGGCAGAACGGCTGGCCTGCGCTCAACAGTGGGAATCTTCATACGAGTCTTCTGATCGGCTCGAAGGATCTTCAGGTTGTTTGCCCGAAGTGCTTGCCTAGCATGCTGAAGCTCCGCAGCTAGATGCCGATCATCGCATATCTTTTGGGCTCTCTGAAACAAAGATTTGCCTACAGTAGCTAGTTGGCTGGGATGGTGGTGGGAATTGCCATTTAAATACCTATCAGTGTGAGTAGGTTTCCTATATACAGTGTGACCCAAAGTTTTATCCGGATTTCTTATAACCAAAACATCTAAGAAAGACAGAGAACAGTCATTTTCTAACTCCATAGTAAATTTAATTTTATCATGAATGGAATTTAAATGATCTAAGAAAGTTGAAACACTACTTTTTGGAAGGATAGTAAAGGTGTCATCTACATATCTTTTAAATATCTTCGGCTGCATGGGAGCCAATGAGAGTGCTCTCTCCTCGAAGTCCTCCATAAAGATGTCTGCGACAATAGGAGAAACTGGAGACCCCATCGCCACGCCATCCACTTGAAGGTAGAATTCACCGTTCCATAGTAAGTAGCCAGATGTAAGGCAATGTTCCAACAACTTAGCGTATTCCTCTGACATGTTCTGCTCCCTTAACCTTCTCTTGACAATTTCAATGCAGTCTTGCACAGGTAAACTGGTGAATAGTGACTGGACATCAAAACTGACCATGATGACTGAGTGAGTCAAATTGATGCTCCCACCTATAAATTGGCTCAGCACCTAGCGGGTGTTCTCTCACCTCTGCGTGGTAATAGTAGCACACATACAAAGGATTCATACCAGTTCATCCGTGATATTAAAGACCTAACTTTGACGGATGAGGAAATCATGGTCAGTTTTGATGTCCAGTCACTATTCACCAGTTTACCTGTGCAAGACTGCATTGAAATTGTCAAGAGAAGGTTAAGGGAGCAGAACATGTCAGAGGAATACGCTAAGTTGTTGGAACATTGCCTTACATCTGGCTACTTACTATGGAACGGTGAATTCTACCTTCAAGTGGATGGCGTGGCGATGGGGGCTCCAGTTTCTCCTGTTGTCGCAGACATCTTTATGGAGGACTTCGAGGAGAGAGCACTCTCATTGGCTCCCATGCAGCCGAAGATATTTAAAAGATATGTAGATGACACCTTTACTATCCTTCCAAAAAGTAGTGTTTCAACTTTCTTAGATCATTTAAATTCCATTCATGATAAAATTAAATTTACTATGGAGTTAGAAAATGACTGTTCTCTGTCTTTCTTAGATGTTTTGGTTATAAGAAATCCGGATAAAACTTTGGGTCACACTGTATATAGGAAACCTACTCACACTGATAGGTATTTAAATGGCAATTCCCACCACCATCCCAGCCAACTAGCTACTGTAGGCAAATCTTTGTTTCAGAGAGCCCAAAAGATATGCGATGATCGGCATCTAGCTGCGGAGCTTCAGCATGCTAGGCAAGCACTTCGGGCAAACAACCTGAAGATCCCTCGAGCCGATCAGAAGACTCGTATGAAGATTCCCACTGTTGAGCGCAGGCCAGCCGTTCTGCCTTTTGTTGGAGGGGTTACAGACAGGATCAGCCGCATCTTGAAACGTGCTTCTATTAAAACCTATTTTAAGCCAATGAAGAAGATGTCACAGTTTCTGAGGCCTGTTAAGTATAGCACCCCCTTACTGAATGCAGGAGTGTATAAGCTGGACTGTGAATGTGGGCTTTCATATGTTGGGCAGACAAAGAGGAATATCACTACTAGGGTGAAGGAACACATAGCCGATGTCAAGCACCGTCGACAACAGTCTGCGGTTTGGGAGCATGTCAGTGATGGACCGAATCATTCTATTAAGTTTGACAAGCCTTTGGTTCTCGTTAAGGAGAAGAGAAACATTCCTAGAATGTTGCGTGAGGCTATTGAGATAATGAAATATCCAAACTTTAATAGAATGGAAAGAAGCTTGTCTCTACCACCAGCTTGGGATCCAGTTGTTCATCTGATAAATGAACAGTCTAGACATAAACCGTGAGGCTGATGTATTTGGCGGTGGTGACCATTCCCCCCCTTTTTAGTACTGGCAACATTTTTTCAAAATTATTTTAAATTTCCTTATTAATCAAAATTGTATGTTTTGGTTTAATGCATGATGATCTTAAGATGTACTACAAATGTTTTTTGAAAAGAGTTGTCCCGCTGAGTTTCTTGCCGGTCCCAATTTTGGGATACCTTCCTAACAATACAATCATACAAAGGAAGGAAATACTTCTCAGGCAGTGGCGTAGGGATAGAACCGGCGTAGATTATTTATTTTGTCTCTTGTCTTCATTCTGAAAATATTTGTAATGAATAACTAGCTTAATTTGCAAATTTTGTATGTACATCCACCCTTAAAATTTATTGTCTGTGGTTTAGTAATTTTTCTTTGGTGGGTAGTTTTGTACTTATCTTTCTTATTTTGATGGAGGTAGATCTATCAAATTTCCTCCATTGTCAGTCATCCGCAGACCACGAACCCTGTAAAGTGTTCGAAACGTCGGAATGAAGTTAAAATTAGTTAATATACGCGAGTTTATCCGTTTTCATAGTTTTATTTCATGAGTAATCCTCGCGGTAACCGAAGAAAATATTATTGCATAAGTTCGTAATTTATGTAGGTACCTAGGTAATTGCTTAGGTTACCTACACTACAATTATTTAATTAAAATGGTACCTATCTGTAGGTGAGCAAATCCACAAGACTGTAAAGTTGTGTGACTACTGGGGAAAAATAAAAAGCACAAATCAAAATATTTAATTATTAATAAATAATTTGATTTGTGTTTTCACAATACGTTCGTAGATGGCAGCACCAGCTCTCTCTTGCTATTCGAGAAAACTGTAAAGTATTCTTATAGGAGGTGCAGGCATGTATTTGCTTGCCTTTAGAGAATGGTCAAAGGCGCCTAGCCTTGTAAGGGATTGCATGTACCCGAGAAAATTGACTGGGCGTTGCTAAGACCGAGTGGCCGAGGGGTGCAGGCATCAGCCGCGAAATCTGAGCACGTGGGTTCGATACCTGCCTCGGATGTTGGTGATTTTCGACGTTTTTTCTTTGGTATATGACATCCAATATTTATAATTTATTGTATAGTATTAAGTATTGTGACTACTGGGGAAAAATAAAAAGTACACACATCAAAATATTTAGTTAATAAATAATGTCAGCCTCCGTAGCCTAGTTAGTAGTGACACTGCCTACGAAGCTGGAGGTTCCGGGTTCGAATCCCGGCGAGGGCATTATTTGTGTATTTATTTATCACAAATAATTGTTCCTTGGTCATGGCTGTGTATTTAAGTATCTATTATATATATTTCGTCGCTTGGTACCTTACCTACATCACAAACCTTAATTGAGCTTACCGTGGGACTAAGTCGATATGTGTAAGATGTCCCAAGATATATATTTATACAGGGTGCCCATGAGGAAAGGGAAAAAAATCAACAACGGATTTCTGACCAAATTTGAATATGAAGTTTTCTGGATTCAGTCTATTTTAAGAGAAAATTAGATTTTTTCTTAAAACCGTTTTAGACCGCTACGCTATGATAAACGCATTTTAGGAAACGATTTTGTCATCATGTTGTCTTAGTCTTAAGTCACGCTTCAGACATCAAATGAACAAAAATATCTTTAATTACCTAGCACATGTAAAAAAAAAACTTTAACCCTTAACCAGGTTGTGATCTCATAGCGACCACTTAGCAAAAGATTTTTTTCTGACGAGCAAAACGCTTGTAGCGGCCAGTAAATGTCTTTGACGTATAGTCTATAAACTGACAGATTTCTGAACGCACCCAAAATCGATGTGTCAGAACAAATTTCTTTGACGTTTTAGTTGTCAAATTCAAAAACCGAAAAAGTGGCAGATTTTGTGTGTTGCTCCAGATAAATACTATTATTGTGTCGAAAAAAATTACGGTAAGTGCTATGTGTTGATTTATTTTGGTAGTATATCATCATCATCATCATCAGCCTATGATAGTCCACTGCTGGACGTAGGCCTCTCCTATTAACTATGCGTATAGACGCATTAGGAGGTAAATGCCCATAATCGCCACGCTGGGCAAGCGGATTGGCGATCGCAGTAATGTGTCCACTATGATGACGCTGCTGCCCATCAAAATCTTTTATGAAATAATGGTAAGTGACACTTCAATCCCTTAGTCGACTCTTACGACACCCGCAGGAGGAGTTGGGGTGGTGACAAATGTATTCTTACTGCCGTCACCACACGGCTAGTATATAAGGTAATGTAAGTGTAGTATGTCATAAATGGTCACAGTAATAGTTTTTTTACTTAAAATTTTCGCTCTTAAAGTTTGTGGGCCCTATATGACCTCTGCCCGTTTCGGTTTGGTACAAGTGGTTTGTATGTGACCACAGCCCGGCTGGGCATTTATGTGAAATTTAAGGGTACGTTCAATACTGTATACTGTGTAGGTCCACCCACTAAACATCTCAAGACTTACTGTAAGTATTTAATTATAAGTTAGTTTTGAAGCGGATTTTGCTAAATGGTGTTTGTGTGTAAAAAGAAATATCCCTTTTTCTTACTTTTATTGTGGTCTTATTGTGTCCATAATTACATGTAAACATAACAACTACCCCTTAAAACTTCAATGTATCGCCAGCAGGGCAGTGGCCATATACGGAACACGTAGGCCTCCTGGTGACGAGCACAGGGCGTATATTGACCACCGGTGTTTTTTTTTGGAAATAATGTTTCTAAAAAAAAACAAGAAATTAGTTTTTTATTGACGCTATTATCTACCGAAATCAGGATACGAAAGTGAAAAAATCGCCAGGCCTGTTTAAGGGTTAAAGTGCATTTTTTGCGATAGTTTGATTAATTAAATCCTTTTTTTGTGCATTGAGGCATACAAAACATCAAAAAAAAACTGAATTAAAAAAATTTTTTTTTGGCAGATTTGACCAAAACTCATTTAACATTTTTTGCTTATTTTAGTCTCAGAAATATGCTGTTAGAATTTTTCCCTTTGCTCGTGGGCACCTTGTATAATTTATTTTTACTTTTATTTGATTTGTGTTTTCACAATACGTTCACCATATTTTTTTTAAAGACCTTTTTAACGATATCCTACAGCGAAATAAAAAAATCATCCCCACTTCACGAGTACCCGAAAAAATAATGTTTTTCTATGTTTTATTCTATTATTTGTCGGCGTGCTTAATATGCATAGGTACTATCGGGTTCAAAATAGCGTGGACACCTCTAGGGCGACTTTCTTTCCTATGCGCTCGCTTGAGCTCTGTTAGCATAGGTTGTCTTATCCACACTAGATGGCGCTGCTGGCGAAGCGCAATGAACTATTTAGAAGGTCTACCACGAACTTGGAGAATCGTAAATGTCGAGCATCTATCTCTGTCACTCTAATAAAGGCGTCTTCAACTTGACAGAGACAGATACTTGAAATTAACGATATTTATAGTTCGCTGTAGGCTCTCTGATTAATAAAATATTTTAAATAATGAATATTATCTACCTAATAATATTATTTAGTATACCTTTGTGGTAAATAAATAAAACCACATTTATAAATCATTATGTTTATTCTTAAATCATTAGAAAGAAGATGAGCGCTTTCGAAATGTCAGTTTACTAAAAAACACCGTTCAAAAATAGTTCATTACAAATATGTAATAATATTTTATAATTATTTACATATTGGTCCGATTATTCTATAATTAATATAAATAAGGCAACATTCAACAGGTTCAATCACTTTGAATAAACATTAAGACACGTCAAAATTATTTACCTTATTTTAATCTTAAATAGACCCAAGTATCAGTAGTTTCAACCAGTCAAATAACTTTCGGAATCGATGTAATCACCTGATATCTATGTATTATGTAAACAGTTTTGAATTGATATTTCATTCATAGTCGTAGGTGAATAAAAATCGATCACTCGGTCAGGCGGTATTTAGCCTAGTGTAGTGCTACCCACCCATTTCAACCAGAGACCCAATATTATTAAACGATGGGCTATCCAGTATTTCTTCGCCTAGGGAACACAGTAAAAGTTACAGACATATTTTAGTACAGTTGATCACTAGCTGTTCAGACTGCCGACGAGTAAATTTTCTAAGAGTATTCACTCGCCCGCGAAGAATAAACTCGCCGATAGCTACCTACTCACTGCTCGCAAGTAGCTATTGGCATGTCGCTACTGCTGATTTGTGATTGTCAAATTGGTAAAGGCCTATTGTTCCGCTTGAGGATAACAACGATTTTCTAGTTGAATTCATACGCAAGAATGCTCAGAAGAGCGAACCTAGAAAGGTTCGCTTTACATTTATTATATCGAGAGCTGAGTGGCCAAACCCGATAAGTCGAGATATTTTTTCATTTAAAAAACAAACCTCACGTAAGTGACATTTAGTTCGTATTTCAAAAACCGGTTTTCTCGAGTTATCGGCTTTGACCTCGCCACCTTCGATACCCCGTAAAACCTCTCGTTTCACATGACACGAGTTGTAACAACTGAGATTTTATCCCACCTGTTACCACTTTAATATTTGGTGGTATGATACCACTGGTATCTACTGGGAAAAAGAAATCCCACGATTTTTAATTCCCAGTTGTTACCACTTGTGGGAATAAATAATAATAATAAATATCTTGGGACATCTAACCCAAATCTACCTAGTCCCACGGTAAGCTCAATTAAGGCTTGTGATGTGGGTACCAAGCGACTATATATATATATATATATATATATTATATATATATCGACGCTGGAAAGTAGAAATTGACTAAGTGCCATAGAAGCTCTATGGCGCTTAGTCAATTTTGCCTTTCCAGCGTCGATATGTATATATATATATATATAATAGATAGAAAGATATAGATACTTAAATACATAGACAGCCATGACCAAGGAACAAAATATTTGTGATAAATAAATGCACAAAAATAATGTCCTCGCCGGGATTCGAACCCGGAACCTCCAGCTTCGTAGGCAAGGTTACTATCAACTAGGCTACGGAGGCTGACGCCCCCGAAACTATGGTCTAATACCGTAAAATCACCTAACTATGGTCCAATACTGCAACTATATAATAGTCCACAATTTCAATTCTTAATAAACGTCAGTCCCAATCTTCTTGTTGGGAGCATTTGGAGTTTAGTTAGGTAGTTTTACGGTACTTATTGTGTTTATTCAGGAATTGCTAACGGATAAAAACACAAAAAAATAGGACACTTCATTTTTTCTATATTTTTTATTAATTAATTACAAATTACAACCAATCTTAATCTTAATAAATAATTTATGTCTTGTTAGCAAAAAACGCTGTTTAATCAATTTGCAGTTGCACTTATGAATGATAATACGTATAAAAAAAATACAAAAGCTGTATCTGATTTTAACCCTATATATTTTATTACTTTATCTACAAGGCGTATTTATTTCAAACCAAAACATTATAATAAATCTTATGGCTGCACAATGGAAGCTAAAACATATTTTTTTATTATATTTGCCAATTTCTAAGAATGAACTTTTCACAGTTATAGATTAATCCTTATTAATATGAGGGTAAGACTTACCATTTTTCCGATAGCCTTAACGTCATATATATATAAGGCTCATTTCTAAACTATCAAATGTTCATTTTTAGAAATCGGCAACTTTAAAATAACTATTATACTACAAGATATGTAAGGTTCTGAAATTAAATTACCTTCAAGCTATTGAGCGATTTCATGTTTACATTTAATTTTTCAACGAGTTATGTGCTAAGACATACCATCTTTTGAAATAATTCACTAAAAGTTACCATCAATAGAAATTGATAACATTGTACACAAACTATCTAAAGAAAAATCCATAATCAAGTACTATTTTATTATTTTAGGATAATGTAATGGCATGAGTTGGTTAAATAAATAACACATTAAGTGAGCAGTGTTTATAACGTTGATTGGAAATGTGTGCTTTAATTTAACTAATTTACACCGTAAAAAAAGTGTAAGATTTATAATTAGGCAATATTGTTTACTTTTTATTGAGGTTTAAGCTTAAGTATCATTTCCGAAAACGGAAAAAGATTGAAACTTCGCCTCAATAAAACTACTTAAAGGTATTGGCAACCGTAATATCTATTTAGCAACTGAAATAAACAATAATTACGATTTGTTTTATGAGACTATTACTATTAATTAAAAAATAAAAATCAATTAGTAGATTTTATAGATTGTCATCCATCCACCATCACTATTTTTGGGAATCAAAAGTTTTGACTTAACTTACCAATCCTAGAATTCGACGTTCCGTTGTGCTTACATAAATCCCAGCTGGAAAGTGTTATAAATATTATTATTTATTACTATTAATCAAAAATACACACTACTAAACTTCCTTCACTGTTACATGTCATTGTAATCGAGAAATTTAAAGTAAGGGAGTCAATAAGTGTCTTATTTAGGTAGTAGTTTTTTTAAACACCACTGTTTCGTAGCCTAAGAAAATTATTATCTTATTGATAAAAAATTTTAAACAATGTTAAAAATATACTTACTCGACTTTAACAAGTCCAGTAAGTGTATTTTTTATATTATTTAATATCGGGTGTAGCCCCCCTCGTTATCAATAACTGCCTGTAATCGGGAACGCATTGATGTTATTAAATTTGAACATAAATCTGAACCACGAATACTTTCCCATATTTTTAAGCAATGTGCTTCCAACGCTTCCGGGGTCCTTTCATTTTTATTATCCCAGCGTTGGACAATAACACCCCATACATTTTCAATCGGATTTAAATCCGGTGATCTAGCAGGCCAGGAAATAACTTTAATATTATTTTTGTGTTTTCCAAACCATTCTTTGACATTACGCGAACGGTGTATAGGACAATTATCTTGCACAAACGACACCAACGGCAATTCTGCTTCTGGATACACATTTCGAACTGTAGGTAACATGGTCTCCTCCAACACTTCTACATAATGTTCACTATTTGCACGGCTAGGTATTCTGACAAGTTCTCCCGGACCAGCTGCACTCATCCAACCCCACATGTTCACTGTGATACGCCCCGATCCATGCCTTTTGTCCGGGTGTGCCTAAGAAGTTTTATGACTAAGTCGCGTTTTGCCTAAACTTCAGTCTCCAGGAGCATTCCGACTATATAGTTTGCGGACTATTTCGCTTTTTGTCTAACGGGTAGACTGCCTGTTTTGACTAATGCCTTAAACGTTTTATGACTAAATCGCGTTTTGCCTAAACTTCAATTTTAAGTCACATAAAGACTATGACGTTGGTTGGCTAATGCGCTTTTTACACGACTGCCAAACAAAAAAGGAGAGTATATGTGTTCAGTCCCTATGTATGTTTCATATTTTCTTTAAACGCGCAGATCTTCACGACCACTTAACCGTTTTTAATAGTGTAAGGTATCATTTGAATCCTCGTGACAAAGTAGTAATTAGGCACATGATAAGGTACAACAACGTCACTAGAAAACGCGCTTAGTCAGACATATGGTGCTGGAGAGGAACACTAAAGTGTTTGACCGTTCTGCCGTTAGCTTTTGGTCAGATCACGGTCGGGTTTGTCCTTTACATTTGCGCAGGGGTGTTGGTATGAATGAAGGTAGAGGTTTGCCTGGAAACTTGAGTCTCACGCAGCTCGCAGGCAAGCGCGCTGGTTGGCCGCGCTCCTGGCCTTTGGCCCTACGCGGATCACGGCTTTCAGCCTCCGCATTTTCTCGAAACGATTTTTCGGGCCTGCGGCTCTGAGATTGGTTTTAATGCTATACTTTTCCATTGAATAGCGAAGGAGTGCTGGGCTCTGGTAGCTTGGCCTTCGGCCTTGCAAGCTGGTGCCCCTTTAGGGGACACTTCGGGCCTTCGGCCCTACGCGGAGCTCGGTTTACAGCCTTCGCAGGTTGTGGCAACGATCGTCGGATCTACGGATCTCCGATTCGTTTTCATGTTACACTATTCCATCACGTAGTGTGGTAGCGCTGGGCTCTGGCTTCGATTGTTAAGGCAGTTAAGAAGGACGGTTGTACCACTTGGGCTCGCTCGTCGGGCCTCCGACCATCGGGCTCGCGCTTGAAGCACCTCGATAGTTACGCTCCAGGCCTTCGGCCCTTCTTCGGCCTTACTTTAAATTTCTTCCAAGTGACACTTGGGCCCTCTAAGTTAAAGTCTGTGCCACTGGCTCCGGTGGTCCAGGCCAGGGGCTCGGGTTTTGGCCTCGCAAACCAGCGCCTCTCTGAGGAACGATTCGGGCCTTCGTCCCTACGCGGAGTACGTCCTTTGCAGGTGGTCGAAACGATCGTCGTACATCCATTTTAACGTTACACTATTCCGTCGGCTGACATGGTAGTGCTGGGCTTTGGCGGCTCGGCCTGGTGGCTCGGCCTTCCGCCTTCGTTGGAGTTCGAAGTGAATCGTTGCACGTTGGGCCCTCCGGTTCGATTATTAAATCAGTTAAGAGGAACGGTTGTACCGTGTGGGCTCGCTCGTCGTGCCTTGGGCCCTACGCGGATGTCGGTTTTTTAGATGCTAGGGTATTCGAAGAAGCATGGTAGTTCAATTTTCTCGCAGCTCGGCCTTCGGCCTTGTCTTAAATTTGCAAGCGACATGCTTGGGCCCTCGAAGTGAAGGTTCGGGCCTCTGCGAGCTCAGTTTTCGGCCTCCCACCCTGAAGCTCGCCCTGTGGACTCGATCAACATATAGATTTACACTAGTTCCAGTTATGTTCCGGCCCCCAAAATTAGCGGGATGGGAACTCCTTGGGCCCCCGGAGCGAAGCTTCAGCCCTCTGCGAAGTCAGTTTTTGAAATTCTATCCAACTTCAAGGAATCTTTCATAATCACTAAAAGGTTTCAAATAAATTAAATAATTAAAAAATTAAAAAACACGACTGCCGTTTTAAGCGAACTGAAAAGTAACAAATAATTGTTTTTTCAGGTTAATTATTGTGAGCGTATCTACATAAGTATAGGCGCTTTTCTTATTACTTACAATATTTTGTTTCGATTGCAGTCGGGGAACCTTTCATTACGGAAAATATAAATATATGGAGGTTCCCCGACTGCAATTGAAACAAAATATTGTAAGTAATAAGAAAAGCGCCTACACTTATGTAGATACGCTCACAATAATTAACCTGAAAAAACAATTATTTGTTACTTTTCAGTTCGCTTAAAACGGCAGTCGTGTTTTTTAATTTTTTAATTATTTAATTTATTGACTATTGCGATAAATTGCCTTACTCTCAATCTGGTGTTTTCGGGTTTTGCCTAAACTTCGATTTTTAGTGACATTTACAACTACGACATTAGGTGACTAATTCGCTTTTTGACTATATCTTAAACTGGCATTTTCGCCTTTTGCCTAAACATCAAAAGTAAAAAATCCCAACTCACATTTGGATATCTTTATTAAATACATATCCCAAGTTCATTTTTCAGATGTTTATTTGCTAAGCGATCTTAATCAAGCGTATAAAGCTTTTATTGAAGAATTTAACTTAATATACGACCTATGTATACCAACTAAAAAAGTTAAGGTTACATACAATAAAAAACCAAGTTAGAAAACTAAAGGGATAGTCACAGCCAGTAAACATAAAAGAATTTTATATTTGCAATCGGTTAAATCACCGAACAACGCTATGAAAACCAAATATAGGAAGTACTGTCAGATCACGAAAGCAGTTATAAGGCAATCTAAACGCAATGTAAATATGAAATGTATTACTAACAGTGACAATATGAGCAAAGCTACATGGGCAATTATTAAGCAAAATACGACTACAGTAAATACAATAAAGGAAACGGTTGAAACAATAAAGAAGGACAATGTTGTGATAAGTGAACCTGCTGAAATTTCAAACCTATTCAATAATTACTTTATAAAACTGAACAACGGCTGTACTTCTGATAGTCATAACAATGCTAAACCTATCAATCAACCGAGGTTAAATAGTATATTTTTGACGCCTGTAAATACTCAAGAGATAATTAGCATTATAAAGCAGCTGAAAAATAAAAAGAGTACTGGACATGACCAAATACACATGAAACTAATCAAAGCAAGTGCTGAGTATATTGCAAAACCGTTAGTTCACATAATAAATTTGACATTGGAGAGTGGAGTATTTCCGGATGAATTAAAGAAAGCACAAATGAAACCTTTACATAAACAAGGTTCTAAACAAGACCTAAACAATTATAGACCCATTGCGTTGTTGCCAAATTTTTCCAAAATTTTTGAGAAGGTTATCTTAAATCGAATGCTAGCGTTCTTTAATAAATATCATATATTAAACGATTATCAACTTGGTTTCCAGAAAGAAAAGAATACAACATCAGCAATCTTTAAATTCTTGCAACAGGTATGGAGGGACGTACATAAAGAGACAACAACGGTCGGCCTGTTTATTGATTTATCTAAAGCGTTTGACTGCGTCTCACACCAAATTTTGTTGGGTCAACTCGATAATGTTGGGATTAGGGGACCGGCATTGAAACTGATTCAAAGTTACCTCACAGACAGAACCCAGTCCATCATTTTGGACTCGTATGATAGAACAGCCAAAACAATTAATAAAGTTCAGTCAAATTACGAGCACAATCCTCAGGGAGTGCCACAAGGTAGCGTTCTAGGTCCATTATTGTTTTTGGTTTACATAAACGAGTTTCCCCTAATAACTGACCATTTATGTGTCATGTTCGCAGACGACGCTACGATATTTATATCTAGCAAAAACGATACTGACATTAATAATGAAATATATACGACATTAATAAGAATAAAAGATTGGTTGGCTACATTAAACTTGAAAGTAAATTTGGAAAAGACGAAACTAATGCAGTTTACTAACTACAAACAGGTGCAACAAACACTAGAAATTACTATTGACGGTAAAACAATTGAGCAAGTTAACAGCACAAATTTCTTAGGGGTTACTATAGACAAAAACTTGAACTGGAAGTTACATGTAGAAAAAATTAACAAGAAAATCGCCAGTTATTGCTATGCGTTGTCTATTTTGAGTAACGTTTCGTCAATAGAGGTTGCCAAACTAGCATATTATGGAAACGTATATCCTCTGTTAAATTACGGCATTATATTCTGGGGTAATTCAGTAAATGTCCAAAGTACGTTTCTTCTCCAAAAAGAATGCCTACGTAAAATGTATCGACTAACTGACATTGAAACTCATAGACATATTTTTATAGAATCCAGAATTTTGACATTGACATGTATTTATATTTTAGAGATTTGTTTATTTGTTAAGAAACATGAAAATGTGTTCACGAAAAAATGTGAAACCAAGAAAAATATACGACCGCAATACAGATACGACCTGCGCACGTTCACTCCTTCTAGTTTCATAATGAAAAAGAGTGTCTACATTTCTGGAGTTAATGTATATAATAACTTGCCCGATAATATGAAGTCGCTAGAGGGAATACAATTTAAGCGAACATTAAAAAACTGGCTTATATCTAAAGCGTTTTACAGTTTAAGTGAATATTATTTATGATTATATTGTATAAATTTAAATGAAGTCGACATTTTGTTATTCACATCTAATTAATTCGACTTTTGACATTTCTACATGTATGCATGAATATCTTGCTATGTTTCTATTTTTTATAACAGTTTAATATTCCTATGCATTAATATTATTGTTAGATTCAAAACCAACCCATTATATTGTACGCTCGAAATGGGCAAACTGTTGACACCTACCATTTTGTATAAAATGACATGTTACAACCTTGTACACAGTTTTCGCAATAAATTATCTTTATCTTTATGAAGAAGTTCGTACGCGTTATCGTAACAAACTTATCATCTTGTTAAATAATATGCTGGCCACTTGAATTTGAAGTGATATTTAGTCCGATAGCTTTTTAGGTTTGATTCTAATGTATAGGTTGACCAAACGCGTTTTAGACCAAAAGCGATATAGCTCAAAAACAGTTTTAGTCCGAAAGCTTTTTAGGTTTGATTCTAATGTATAGGTTGACCAAACGCGTTTTAGACCAAAAGCGATATAGCCAATAACTGTTTCGTACCTAATAATGCGAATCGGTCCAACATAGATGAGGACATAATGATTATTAGGTAATTAGAGTTTTAGACTTTATGCGAGTTAGGCTATGTATCGACATAGGCCAAAAACGTTTTAGGCACACCCGGACAAAAGGACTGGATTTAAAAGTCTTCTCGTCAGTGAAGACGACACTAGTCCAGTCGTCAAGAAGATGGTCCCGAGCAAACTGTAACCTTGCCGTTTTGTGAGCATCCGTCAGTAAAGGTTTGATGGCATGTCTGCGGTGATGGATGCCTTCCTCATGAAGCACACGACGAACCGTAAGCGGACTTGTGCCAAACAAACCGGCGTAGTGTCTTGTGGGCCTAAATCCGTCTTCCTCATATTCCCGCACCATCAACTGACGTTGCTGCGTGTCAATGAGGCGTGGTCTTCCAGTTTTATGCCGGTGGGACAAAGACCCTTCTCCTTGGTATCGAATATCGATCTACCCATAAAGAAACAGTTTTCCTCTGAAACAATTGTAAAAAATATAATATAATTATTATTAAATTATAATGCAAACATTTTAATACCGAAAAGAAGTAAATTAAACTACTTACGTTGACACCTGTTTCTCTAGCAATCTCTGATTTATTTTTGCCTTCCTTATGCAAGGCAATTATTTGCGATCTGGTTATCATATCAATATTGCACGAAGAACTCATTCTTATAATCAGCTAGTAACGGTAATACACTTTCAATCGTATACGGTAGCAGACAAAGGAACATGCGATGAATCTTTGATTAAGAAAAAAATCAGCACTAGTATGGTATTTAGAAAACTTAAACTTACCCTCTTACGTTTTTATAGTATACATTTTTATCAATATATTAAAACGTTGATATGCCATTCTAACGTTAGTCTTATGGTAATAAAACTGTAATTCCCTTAGCATATTTTACGGATAATAAACCAAGGTTTCAACTGACGTTATATTTCGGCGGCTTTACTAATAACACTTTGGTTCAGTGGTTTGCGCATACGGCTTCTAAACTAGAGTGCCCTGGTTCGTATCCCACGAATATTAAACTAATTTGTGTTTTTTTAAATCTGGGCCAAAAAGGGCTACGCTACGCTACGCTCCGGTGGGTGAATTCAAAATACACAGGATGTTTGAACAGATTTAATAATGTCTCAATAATGACAATAAAAAAAAAAGTATCCTAAAAAAAAGATAAGTCAGTAAGTAGAAAAGAATAAGTCTCGTCAGAATACTCGAGGAGTTATAAATAAAGTTTAAATCTGTGTGCACAATTTTTTTTAGTTTTTTGACTATCAACGCCATCTAGGGACAGCTAACATTACTACTAAGATTACCTTGACATCTGTAATAGCCTTCTTACATCAATCCCACAAAGGTGGCGCTCAATTTAGCTTCAAACGATAGTTTTGTTCGATTGCCCAGGCTCTTTTGAACGCTATAGTACCTACCAATATGCATAGGTATAAGGTACCTATCGTTTGTCCGTTATGGTCTTATCAATATGCCTATAAGACCGAAAGGGACAAACAATACTTAACTAAGCAGACGATTACGAGTATGAATAAGGGGGTTAGACATCTACTTAATACTAGCAGACAGTACGCACCAGTTAACACCACCTTTCAACAAGCTCTAACAATGATTTTATATCTCAACAAGAGCAAATCAGAACATTTGCTATGTAAATGAATTCCGTGCCAATTACTAGCAGAGCTCGACAGCACAAAAAGCGGAATAAAGCTATATGGATATTAGAACAGATTGAACAAGTGTATAGTTTGCTGTATTAGCTTTGCAGGTGATATCTAGAGCACCTAGTAATCGTACCTACTTGTTAAGTACCTACCGATTCCAAAATGGGCTAATAATGTCGATGTGGACCGTAGACTCTTGCCTTGACTTTTATTCTTGTATTTATACATACCTACAGGAATTTATGTGTCAGTGAGCAGGACAATAATATCCAAGCACTTCATAACTTGGCCGTATGGTGACGGCATTAAGAATACATTTGTCACCACCCCAACTGCTCCTGCGGGTGTCGTAAGAGTCGACTAAGGGATTGAAGTGTCACTGACCATTATTTGATAAAAGATTGATGATGGGCAGCAGCGTCATCATAGTGGATACATTACTGCGATCGCCAATCCGCTAGCCCAGGTAAATACCCATGTATTTACCTCCTAATGCGTTTATACGCATAGTTAATAGGAGACGCCTACGTCCAGCAGTGGACTATCATAGGATGATGATGATGATGATGACTTCATAACTGCCCGGTGTCGATATAGCATAAGTATTGTATAGGTACCTATAAATGGCTGGGCTCTCCTGTATCCGTTCATCGCCTTTTTTGACGGAGTGTCTGTCTTTTTGACAAAATTTTATAGCCTTTTTTCAATAAATAGACCCTGTAACGGATACATTATTTTAAAGATATTCCTATCTCTAAAAAAATAATAAGTCTCGGGTACGGTGTACGGTCCACTATAATATAATACTTCCAACCCCAAACTTACAAATACCCACAGAATAAAAATACGATTTTTGTAACTTAAATGAAGTGTATGTGGATATTGTGGATACTTACTTGTATCAATAGAAATATCAGACCGAACTAAAGTATATTTTATATTAAAATAATAATTATACAGGGTGTTTTTTTTTCGACCGTTCAAATTCTAAGTAGTGAATGTGTAGGTCATACTCACCAACTTTTACTATGGGGACAAAGTCGAAATCGCGAAAAAAAAAACAGCTGTTTCATACAAATTGGCGGCATTACGCCGGCCGAAATGTATGAAACAGCTGATTTTTTTTTCGCGATTTCGACTTTGTCCCCATAGTAAAAGTTGGTCAGTATGACCTACACATTCACTACGTAGAATTTGAACGGTCGAAAAAAAAACACCCTGTATTGTTATATTCATTTTTGTATTTTGTACAGCTTGGCAAAAAAGAGTAGACATTAAAAAGTAGCAACATCGTAGTGTCGTCCTTTTCAAATCAATCATGCGTGAGAAAACGGGACGACACCACAATGTTGCCACTTTTTAATTTCTACTCTTTTTTGCCAGTCTGGGTCGCGTTTTATAAAGTTACAATTTACAATTTCGCTGTTTGCCTCTCTAACGCACGCACATATTAGCTAGAAAGAGAGGCAAACAGCGAAATTGTAAATTGTAACTTTATAAAACGCGACCCTGTATGTGTACGGGTCATTCAATTAATAAAATTATCTGATTCTGTGTCAAAAGGAACGTTAAGCGTGGTCAGTAAGTTTTCAATGAGCAATAATGACACGTACACGAGTGAGCTGCTTTACCATTGGTTGATTGAATAATGTCAAGAAACCATTGATACATAATGGCCAATCAAACACGATTATATTGTGACTGTTGACAGATGTCACGATGCTTGTAATCGAAAACAATCTTGCAAATAAAATACAATAATTCCTGAGAATAGATAGGCGAAGCCTACTGTACAAATTTAGTATTTTTTTGTTTTTAATTGTTAATTATTATATTAGGACTCGGTGTGATTCGTTTAAAATATTAATTAGGATATACTCTATCATTAAGCTTAAGTATCAACAATGGATGAAATGGATAAATTGAGTTGTAGTAAGTTCTAACATAACCTGTTTTATTCTATAAGAAAATGTAAAATCAACAAGTTTATTGTAAATTTACGTGTGTTTCGCAGAGGAAGTAATGGATATGAG
>JALPQI010012984.1:0-23462 GCA_025490895.1 Thaumatotibia leucotreta | reverse complement strand
CCTTCTATCACAATCACGTAAAGAATTCTGATTTAGAGAGAGAGATGGTGCTGCCATAAAAAACAAATCAAAATATTTCCATGATGTTCCGTAAAATATGTGTTATTTCATACTTATCAATGTTTGAACTATTCCCCCAAGTTTAGCGCACGTGCAAAAACTTTCATACAATCTTCACACACGTGCACATCCCCGTACATTGCCCATTGTAAGGGTCCACGTGTACCTGCTTGTGCAACGCGACCCTAAGTTCAAGTTTTATAGTTTCGTTATTGTTGAATACCATCCACAATTCACTGACCTATTGTGAACTTTAAGGTAAGGGCATAAGGTCTATCAATGGTTTGTTGTTTCTTGCTGTTTATCTGTAAGTACTTTCATTGTTCTACGCGCGGACGTTTTTAAATAGACAATGGCTATTTCGTTGACGAAGAATTGATAAAATACTTTGATTGAATTCAGAATGTTTAATAAATGAGAGATTTAATCTGTTAAACAGAAATGTTGCTATTTCAAATATTGTGGCAGATTTCAATCGTTTTCGATCATTAAAATGGTTTTTTTATATTGTTCTTTTACAGAATCTTTGAATTCACCACATATTCAAACAGCCGGCTTCTGTCAATTATAATAACGACCTATTTTCCCCGCTTCTTAATTTGATTAAGCCAGTGGGAATAGAGTGCTATGAAAGTTCTTTAGCGCCTAAATTAACGTAGAAAGGTAAAGATTTTTTAATCTAATTACACTATTAACCTTTTCCTCCTTAATTTTAGATACCTTCAGGTTTTGAAAATCATATTTTAAATTCATATATATTTGTGTAACATAATTTATTTTGTGAAATAAATAAATCAAATGTACAATTGTACATTACATAAAATTTATAACGATATCATTCAGCACTCTCAAAATCAATTCATATTATTTTTATACTTCAAGTTTCAAACATAACTTAACCGTCGATTTATTAAATGTCACAATCAAAAATAAGGGCACGCTAGTTTTTTTGGGTCCGCCTACCTGGTCCCATTATGTTCGGGGAAAGTTATGTGAAAGACAGACAAAAAAAACACTGATTTCTCCATCTCTTTCTTGTATTTTTTTTCTAAATCGACCCCTAAACATTCCTACTAGTCGGGAACGGGAACATGCCGACCTGCCTGTATTTATTACCTAGCAATTTCAATGTCGAGTACATATTTATAATTACATCATTACTGAATTTGTACTACACTATTTTATGAGATCTAACATTTTTATATTCAGAAATTATGTGTTCATTGTATTTTCGGACTTAGGTACTATAGTTTCAGTTTTCACACATATTTGATAATTTTAATTGATGTTTCATATAAAATCATTATATTGGTGATGACATGTGTTGTATCTGAGGTAGCCGCGAGGCGTGAAGGCGTTTTCAGTGCTTGATAATGGAGACCTATTAGACTCTTCAAAACATGTCGCACGTAGTGACTTAATATACGTGAGTTTAACCGTTTAATAATATTCTAATTTATATTTACCTATATCTTTAAACGTACGCAAAAGTGATTTAAATTAAAACTACGATTTTACTCGTAGTATGAGCATTTTAGCCGTGCAAAGCTGGGACGAGTCGCTAGTACCTAATTAAATATTCGAAATACTCCCTTATATTAGCCATGCGGTCGGTGGAAACCCGAGTATCAGAGAGCGATAATCTTTGTGAGCACACGTTCAGTATTCACACTGTATAGAAAAAACGGGATTGAGAAAAAAATTGCGTCGTTTTATAAATTACTGGTTACGCGTGTCTATGGATAAATAGGTATTGTATTATTTGTATGGTTGAAAGGTCTTTTGTATTCAAAGGTACCTTCCTTTACTGCGCAGTTTTCGATCGCTTTATAAAAGTGATTTGAAATTGGGATTTAAAGTGAATTTAGATATAGTTTGCTCTCTAATTTAAAAAAATCCTAGATAACTTCTTTGGAGATAGCTTTCATTTTAGTACTTTTTACTCCCTCCATGAAAAATACGAGGTATTATCTAATTTGTGTCTTTTCCCTGTCTA
Source organism: Thaumatotibia leucotreta (assembly GCA_025490895.1). Classification (NCBI taxonomy): domain Eukaryota; kingdom Metazoa; phylum Arthropoda; class Insecta; order Lepidoptera; family Tortricidae; genus Thaumatotibia; species Thaumatotibia leucotreta. Next base: position 21,406 of record JALPQI010012984.1, on the reverse strand, counting down.
CCAAACGAATTATGTGATATTGTCAGATAAGGACGAATGATTAAGTAGCTGATGGAGGTTTGATTGACGTTTGTGAATAAGAATGTAGGTATGCATGTAAATTGACTACAATTCTAAAAAAAGAAAAAATATCTTCCAAGGACGACAGAAAGCTTCATTATTCGATTTTTCAATACGAAAGTGGCAAGACTGGCAACTGGCAAGCATTCACACAATCTGCATAATTGTAAGCCGTTTCCGTAGACTATGGACGAACGCAATTGTAAGATAAGATATTCCATGTACATATACATATATGTCATATATTATACATAACGATACAAATGCAATAAAAATGAAATCTCTCCTTTTGGTCATGTTTTAAATCGACACGAGTTACGAATTTCCTTTCCGTACGTCGATCGTACGACGATTTTTGAACAGATGGCCCTCCAAAGTTTTGGGCCTGACGTAAAATGAGCCACTTCCCGCATTAGCGCGTAAAAAAGGCACCATCGGTACGTACTAAACAACCTGTTCTGAAGAACCCCATACCTTTGATATCAACAGTCAACTTTCGCAATTAGTTAACATATCAGTTAACCATACTTGCATCGGGTCGAATAGATCCATTGCCGTAGCTAAGGTATTAATACTTCAATAATAAACAAACACTGAAAACAATTGCCACCTGGCAGTAAAAACAAAACCGCATCGCTAATCGGTGTCGATAATTAAAAATGACTTAACCGCGTGAAAGTGCAGTTTTCACGCGGCCGAGCGTGGCGGGAAAACGCAGAAAGTTGGGTGACATCAGACTCTCACTCTTTCACCGATTTAATACGAGTCATTGGTTGTGGATATTCAACAAGCCTTCTTCCAGTGGGCGGAATAACCAAGGCGTGGATCTATTTAGGGGGGTTCAATGGGGACATCTCTTGCCAACCCCTGTGTTGCTTTAATTTAAAAAAAATGTTTCAGCGTAAAGTATCATATCATATTTAAATGGCCATATAACTTCGCAATTTCAAAGTTTATACAGTCGCCAGTAACATTGCAGTTCATTTGTTATTAGCATTTTGCTGGTGGTTATTTGAGATTATGCTGGTGGTAGGACCTCGTGCAGGGTCCGCCCGGATAGCTACCACCGTCTTACCTGTTAACCTGCCGTTAAATAGTTAGTACTGTGTTCCGGTTTGGGGGTAAGATAGCCGGTGTAATTACTGGTACAGAGGCAATCGATCTAAGTCCTCAGGGTAGGTAGCGCATAGGCGATTTTGGTCACTATGTCCATGGGCCTCAGTTCCTGCTTTCCATCAGGTGGGCTGAAAGCTCAGTTGTCTACCTACTTCACATAAAAAACAATGTTAGCGGACATTGAAATTTAATGGGAAAAATTTAATGCATAGTGGATAAATTGGATGATTTACAAGAGGTGATAAGTTATAATATTGACATATAGATAATTACCTACTAATTTCAAAAACGGGGTTAATCAGTGGAAAATGCATTGAATTGCAAGGTCAAATAATAATGGTGACAAGCACATTATTTTGTAAACGAGCTGATTTGTGAATGGATGTGCACGCTACTATACTAGCGGGTAGATCACTGAAACTTTAGAGTTCAAACCATTTCCAGACATAGTACGGTCGCCTTCATAAATATGTTGGCACCTGTATTCAAATTTAAACCTTCTTCCCCTAGTAATAAGTTTCGAAGTATACGCTTATTTATAGATGTGACTGTATACGTAGCGACCATATACCTGTCAATTTCCACCGTATAGTTTTAGTGTCAAGGTTTAAATTAGAATGTACTTTAGTGATTCGGTACTTGTATTAACATAAATAACAAGAAAATAATAATTTGGAATATACCTACATACCTATTAGTATTTTGTGGAAAATCCTGTTAGTTTCTTAGAGCCTGGAAAATGTTCATAGATACTTAAATGAAAAGGTGTGTTTGTGTAAGCCATAACGATAAGATTAGTCTTTAAAATGATCACCTTTATTTTGTTACATCCCGTAGAACACAAATATTGTTTTTTATGTTATTTGTACGTACTATTCCGTTTTACATAAAATTGTAGCTTCCATGTACGTAGGTATATGACTGATAACATCAATCACTTTCGAGTTTAGTTGATTGGACTGAGAGACGTCTTAAACGATTTATAGTAAGTAGTTCGACATTTAAAAGTCTATTGAGCGATGCTTTAAATAAAACTCTCACTTACGAGTACATATTCGCTATTGAACAATACTAATTTTATTTTTATTTTTTTTATTTTATTTATTAAGTGATATATAAGCATAACAGTACAGACACCAAATCGCTTACACATTAATTGATTACGCTATACATGCATATTAGGGTGCTTCTTATCCTTGCAATTTTGCAGGATGTTCGAACCAATAAAGGAGCTCTTTGCTCTCCCGATTGCAACCCTCTATGGAGCACCCTCTCAATTTGTTATTTGATAAGTAGACCATACCTATGTATCTTCTCAATAATTACAAACAAAACAAATAATTAAATTACATACATATATCATGATTTCCTGACATATATTTTGGGTTAGATATTTCCTGAAAGATTTGAAATTTGCAAGTATATATCTGTCACCAAAATTTGCACTAATACAATTAAAAAATAAAGTTAAGTCATAATGCATAATAGGCGATCGAGTTAGTACCCAAAAAAATAAAACCAATACCAACAAAAACATATTTAGTACACGAGGTTCGTTGTTTTCGCAGTCGCCATCTTCTGAAGAAAGTAAATTACGAGATCATTGTTAGAAGTGTTTATAAAAACCCTAAGGCATTGTTTTATAGCGCCGTCTCTGTCGCACTTGCGAGACAATTTAGTGCTGTTGCACTTTAAAGAAAGTCCACGCGTCGATTCACTTCAACGGTTTTACGTCATGATGTAGTATATGCAAAGAAATCAGAGGGTTTCAAAAGGTGCCATATTTATTGTTGCAGTAAGCTACTTTTATATAAAATAATAATACGAACGTGGGTACATTTTATTACTAATAATGTAAACAAATATGGTTTGGTATACATTGACACAATCAAGTGTTAAAATAATTGTTTCAAAGGCAATATAATTACTAAGGCTAACATAAAATTATTATAATTGGTGATATCCTTAATGGTTACCTATATCAACCTTATATTATATTAATTATTATTTATTATTATTAATTATTCTTTTGAGTAAATAAATGTCTTTAACCAGAAATTTCATAATTTTGAAATATATGAAAAATATGACCATAACATAACCAAAAATATAAAAAGGCAAACGTAAATTGATGATAATTGGTGATATCCATAGTGGTTATATCAAATTTCATAATTTTGAAACGGCCTTCATTGTTAAGGAAAGTAAAATGTTTTGTTTGCTATGTTTACCTAAATGCACATGGCAGTTAAACATTTTTCATGTTTCTAAAATTTCATCTGCATTTTTCACATATCCACAGTTCGATAGTGAGAGTGAAAGATGACGTCGAATGCATTGTGGGAGTGAGTTGACGATTGCATGCAGTGGGTGAGACAAGGACGAAGTATCACGTGTGGTGTGATGGTGGGAACGTTCAGGTAGCGATCTAGTGATGTATGTTACTTATGACATGGGATTGGGTAGTTTTATGGAATAGTTTTTTAGGTATTTTTTTAGGTAAAGAAGATACTAACATTACTAACCTACCATGGTCCCGTAAGAAGGTACTTACCTAAATAATTAATAATCACAGAGATATGGTTGATTGGATTGAAAAAAAAAAATACTTCGTCCTTAATGAAAAATTATAGATGCCACTTGAAACAATAACTGACAGTACCTAGTAGGTTTATTTTATATTTACGCTTTAAAAATACTGTAGACAAGTTCTACGTATTAAACTAAGATTTTTTTTTTAATACAAGTTGTTAACTATGGGGAGATCTTGTCAATAAGAAAAAACATTAATCATTGAAACATAACCTATATTTTCTTATTACTAAGATGTATGGTCACTTATGTGCAATAGCAATAGTTTATGTCAATCATTCATGGCCGTGTAATTTTTAAAATGAATACTTTTTGTTCTAGATTAATAATGATAATGAACTAAAAATTCAAAGAAATACCAAATTTTAATTTAAGTATCAGCATGAAATCATTTTTTCTGCTCAATATTAAACCCAAATTAGAATTAGTATTCTATGTCGCCCTCAACAAATCAAAAGGAGTACTCAACAGAGTAGAAATAACCTCAACAGTGAAACTACCCCTCACCGGACGGGGCAAAAAAATCGAAGAAAGTAAGAGCATTCCTGTTTGGAGAGAGCAAAAAAATCTCTTTGTACGCACAACAATGTGTCCCGAATCCTTTAAAACGCCTTATCTTCATACTAAACCCTTGGCAGTTAATCCCTTTTTGTATGAAAGGGAAAATAAGAAACGATGTATTTAAGTAATATTTCCTAGGCGGTTAAGACCTTTTTAGAATATGGAAATGGTTGCGCAACACGTGGGGCAGGTCAGGTTTTGCGAGATTACCAGATTTGGGAAAAAAATATGATTGTGCTACTTTTGTGTTTTCTGGAGCATTAAAATGATTTATACTTTTTTTAAATTGCCAGTTTGATATATCTGAACCTTACCTAAAATTTCTTTCAATACCCGTATCTATAATTTATTTATTTATTTAGTCTCATAATAGTCATAATAGTCAGTCATTAATTTCATCATATCAGGTGTTCATTAGTAACATGAAAATCTACAACGTTTTACAAAAATGCGAACAAAGCTCCAACTATACAGAAAAATACAGTTTAAAATAGATGGTTGATTTTTTTTTATGTTTTATAATTGTCCAAGATGCCATTCTGCAAGTCGATAAGTGATAAATGTATGAGAATGACAGATTCGTACGAAAAGTCACGTGACTTATCGCTTATCGTATACGATTGCAAAATGGTATTTTCGCTAGGCCTGCTGCTTGGAGAATTGCATGGACGATTTATGAATGAATTCATTCATAAACTGTCCATGCAGTTTTGAACCCAAATGTACAAGCCGCACCTAAAATACCAAGATGAGCGTACGATTTGTGACCACAAATAAAACTGAACAAGTCCATATGTTCAATAAAAGGTCAGATGAGCCATCTTGCCAGAAACAATGATTTGCCCTCAATAACCATATACGATCCGATTTTAGAATCGACTAGAAACATGGTGTTGACATTGCTTCAAGTGACATTTTGTGGGAGAGTACGATCGTCTCGCTCATGCATCACGCTTGCCCAGCGTGGTCATTATGGTTATAATAAATCATATATAAATAAATAAATATCTGGGACATCTTACACAAATCGACGTAGTCCCACGGTAAGCTCGATTAAGGCTTGTGATGTGGGTACCAGGTGACGATATACATATATTATGTAATAGATAGATACAGATACTTAAATACATAGACAGCCATTACCAAGGAACAAATAATTGTGATAAATAAATTCACAAATAATGCCCTCGCCGGGATTCGAACCCGGAACCTCCAGCTTCGTAGGCAGGGTCACTACCCCGACTAGGCTACGGAGGCTGCCAATTGTAGAGGTTATTTACCTCCTAACTATTTAATGCTATTACAGGCATAGGCTAATAAGGAGAGTCCGTTATTCAGGAGTGGACTAATGATGATGAAGTATGAATATATAACTTTATTATCATTGGATCCTTGTAAATTATTGGTACATAACACGCTACCACTTTCAGGTTTTTAAAATAGCGACGATATTTCACAAATTAGTACTGTCCGATGTGAGGCAAAAAATATTATAATAACCTGTAAATCCATTACTGCGGATATTTTATGCAATAAAGTTTTTCCGTCTGAATAAATCCGATAGGATTTCTGCCGAGTTGGATAACGTTCTGATTGGTAAATCGTAACTTATAAGAATTCTGTAAATGTCATTATTGAAAGAGAAAACATTACGAGTATTAGCAGTTACAAACTAAAGGGGATCATAGCTCAGGGTGCTTAGCCAAGATGCCAATCGCTAGCGCTTAGTAGCGTAGTAGTTTTCGCTTTCTGTCACTCTTTTACATTAGTGCCACAAAGACAGTTAGCTGCCTTTCGCTTACGATTGACAATAAAGCGTTAGCGATTGGCAACTTGTCTAAGCACCCTGAAATGTTTGACCAATTGTCAATGTAAGCAACAACAAACAACAACAACAACAATAGGGTAATTTCAGGAAACATACCATAGTTCATAAATAATAAGTTAGTCTATGCATAGTTGGACAGATGCCTGATTTTTAATTAATTTTAAATACAAATATTTTCTTCAGTTACCGCGATGGTTACTCATGAAATTAAACTATTTAACGAATTATATCGCGTATATTAATTAAATTAAATTTAACTATGTACCTGCCGGGTCCTCGCTTTGAGTTATAATAACTCAAAGCGAGGACCCGGCAGACCCCGCAGGCGATGGCGGGATAACTTGGACTCCTTTTTAAGTGACTGGCCAGATATAGCACAGAACCGGGATGAATGGAAGAAGAGGGGGGAGGCCTTTGCCCAGCAGTGGGACAGAATGGGCTTATAATAATAATAACTATGTACCTACATTCCGACGTTCCGAACACTTTTTAGGGTTTGTGGTCTACAGTTCATATAATCTGATTTCAACCGATAACATTACCAGGTACCTTACTTAAGGCACAATATTACTGACTGTCACTGAATAACAAAATATCGCCGAATAGACAAGGTTTACCCTACTCACTCTAATGCCCGCCTTCCACTCCGAGCGGAACGGACTAATTAATGGCTCCGTTTAACTTACACCGCTGGTGTGACTTACAGCCGTCAACTGCATACTAGCACTTGGCCAGCGTTGAACGTGAAATGGAGCCTTTAATGAGGCCGTTCAGCTCGCAGTGGTAGGCGGGCATAAAGTTGGATCAGGCAGGTTGGGCAAGCAACTCATACTAAGGATAGGTATAGCCTATCCACTTTTGTAAGGTTCAGTTTACCATAGTATTTGTGTGTGTGGTGATGGCAATAAGAAAACATTAGTCACCACCCCGCGGGTGTCGTAAGAGCCGACTAAGGGTTTGAAGTATCGCTGACCATTCTTTGATAGGAGATTGATGATGGGCAGTAGCTCCATCAAGTGGACACATTACTGCGTTCGCCAATCCGCTTGCCCAGCGTGGCGATTATGGGCATTTACCTCCTAATGCGTCTATACGCATAGCTAATAGGAGAGACCTACGCCCAGCAGTGGACTGAGCTAGGCTAATGAAGTGAAGTGAAGTGAACTTGGTGTTAAAAAATAGACGGGCTATACTCAAGTCTAGTAACATGGGTACACGCAACTCGGTCAATAAGTCATCGTCATCACAACACCCCTAGCTAATTTCGTAACTCGGGCCCTCACTACATTTACTATTTGAAACGCCATATCGTATCTGTATTAGTCTATCTGTATAAGCCCTTTTAAATATTGAGACCGCTTTTACTAAGTCCACGGATATATATCTAAAAATATACCACATACATATGTATGTAAAAAATCCGATCGAATATAAAAAGTGCACGAATTGTCAATTGTGTAATTATGTTGGCGATTGTACTTAGACGTATGTCTAATGAATAATTATCTTTATTATGGAATAGTATTCTTACTGTTAATATGCAGCTATAATTTTTTTCAGCCGTGTGGTGACGGCAGTAAGAATACATTTGTTACCACCCCAACTCAACCCGCGGGTGTCGTCGTAAGAGGCCACTAAGGGATAGAAGTGTGACTGACCATTATTTGAAAAAAGATTGATGATGGGCAGCAGCGTCATCATAGTGGACACATTACTGCGATCGCCAATCCGCTTGCCCAGCGTGGCGATTATGGGCATTTACCTCCTAATGCGCTTATACACATAGTTAGTCATAGTCATAGTCATAGTCATTTATTTATAATATTCTAAATATTACATGTCAACAAGTTATTATACATTCAAAATGGTAAAATAAAAAGAAAAAACCTAATTATAGTGTAAGTTTGTACATGAGAATTGTGATTCGATTACATTTTAAAAATAAATGTCATACAATAATAAATTAATTAATAAGGTAGGTACATGTCAATAATAATTCGAAAAACTAATTTGATGTAATTATTCCAGGATTTAAATTATAAAATGTCAGGTAGATTGAAATAATCATTAAAATCATAAAACGAGTGGTGCAGTAGCCACTTCCTTAATTTATTTAAAAATAGTGTTGTGCTACCTGCATTCTTTATCTCCGCTGGGAGCTTATTATAAACCCTAGGTCCAACCTGTGACATGATTTTGGATGACTTGGTCAGTTTTATAGGGTCAGTGCGGAGTTGGTGTTTGGAGCCATGTCTTGTGCGCGTGATCATTTTGCACGGGAACGAGTCCAGGTTTTGGTTGACGTGTTTTGCAACTTCATAAATGTATTGAGAAGGTAGTGTAAAGATGTTGTTTTGTCTAAATAACTCTTGCGCTGGAGTACGAGGCGGAACTAGTGAGATTATGCGTATAGCTCGCTTTTGTAAAATAAAGACACGATGCCATTCAGCAGCCGTTGCCCATAATTCTAAGCCGTAACACATCGAGGAGTGGAAAAGTGCGTAGTAACATGACCGGAGTTCCTTCGGAGGTAGCACGCGAGCTAACCTGCTTAGAGCGTAGCATGCGCCTGATAGTTTTAAACACAAGTTATCTATGTGTGCATCCCATTTCAGGCTAGAGTCCAGTGTAATGCCTAAGAATTTGGAGTTCTGCACTTGTGGTAAAGTAGTGCCATCTATATCTATGCCTAGCGGCGCGGGAGGCCGTCCGCCGAGGTTAATATGGAGAATTTGTGTTTTAAATAGATTTAATACCAATCCATTAGCGCAAAACCAGTTGAGCAGTCTACCGATGTCAGACCTCAAGGAGTCCTCCAGCTGCGGCACTGTGTTTGCCGTGATGATGTTGCACGCATCGTCTGCGAAGATGTACATGTCTCCGTCTACTGACTCAGGGAGGTCATTGACCTGGATAAGGAAACACAGATTAGCGAGCGAGGATCCCTGGGGAACACCGATGTCGACACCACCGTAATTCGACTTAACTTGACCATTATTCAAAATAACAGCCTGTTGACGATTTGATAGGAAATCTAGCATTAATTGTAGTGCTGGACCCCTAATACCTAAATGTTCAATTTTTTGTGCTAGCACCTTGTGGTCACAAAGGTCAAAGGCACGGGTCATGTCACATAGCAATATTGCAACTTGACTTGCACCTTCTTTGGCCGCCATGATTTTGTGGACGATTTCTCGTATAACAGTAGTACACGATCTGCACTTCCTATACGCATATTGCTTGTTGCTTAACAATGAAAAGGTTTCTAAAAATGTCGATATGCGTTTAGATAGGCCGTTTTCAAATACTTTAGCGATTGCTAATAGGAGATTGTTAATAGGAGAGGCCTACGTCCAGCAGTGGACTATCATAGGCTGATGATGATGATTATTTATTTGAGGCATCTCTCTCGCACATGCCAATATAAGCGATGCATTAAAGTAAATTACATCGAATTTTTTGTTTTCGGCCATGAAAATTTTATAAGTAGAACACAGATAAACCAATTCAGGACACCGTCTTCACCAGACCTAAGTTATATGTGGCATTTGATATCCGCTATAGTTGAATATTTATATAGAAAACAGTCAGTCAAAGCAAGAACAAATGTATGTAAATTCGTGTGACAAAGACAGTTTCGTTTCATTTGCGAATGAGCGTTAATAGCGATTGGCATTTTGGCTACGCACGTAGTGAACCCTGTGTTAGGTTAGACCGATGATACACGGACCGCTTCAGTCACTTTGTATGGAAACTGAAACAGACTGCAAACATTTTATGGGACGGACTGCTTGAAGTCCGTATATGGCGGGTCTTAGATTGTGCTGACGCAGTAGAATGCTCGAAGCGATCCTGCGTCACCCCGTCAAAAGCGGAGATGGGACTCGTTGGATTTTTAGACGGTAGTGGAGGTCAATACCCCGTAGTCCGTCATACCTGTCTCACGACAGGATGCGTAAAAGCATTTTCCCAACGTAAAAAAAAGGGTCTTAGATTGTGCGAGTGGTCTGTCTATTAAGATATATGTCTGCTAAGCCGCTAGTACACATCGCACGTGCACAGAGCGTCTTTGTGATATACGGGTCAGCTAACAAGGGATAGTGTCGCTGAGAAATAGGGCACGAGGGGCCCAGCTGGATGGTGACGACATTGCACACGTATGTGTTGTGGTAGGTACTCTAGTTTCACGCAAGGAGATGTATTGTTAGTTATTTAGTAGTAAAGGTATACTCTTGGTTCGACTCAATCGTTTTTTTGTCAAGTTCCTAAATTCGTCCCTTTCTGCTTTCGTCAGCCGTTCTTGATTTTCCATTTTCGTGTGAAGCCTATTTTAAAAACCTTAAAAATAGTTTAAAGGGGAAGTGACGTCACATAGCTGATTCAGAGCTGCCACTATCACTATAACCAAAAAATCTTGTGGTTGGAATGTGATTTGCATTTGGCAGTGACATCTGACACTTGTTACCGTTTTTCGTCGTTTTCTTACGTGTTATGAAACATCATTTGTGACGTCATTTAGCTGATTCTTAACGTTTGTAACTTACGCTCTTTCTGCTCGAAGTAGTAATGAAAAGGGATTTTCGCACTAAAATAGCAATAATTATTTTGAAAAATAAAAAAAATACGTGTATCTTTTAATACTGAGTTCTTTCGAAACAGACAATAAAAACTAGCATTAAAAAATATGAAATGTTGTCAATTATATAATATGTGTCCTGTATGTACGGTCGGCTCTAATAATATGTAGGTATACGATTTTGGTCCTTAGGTTTTTGACATACGTTCCGAAATGTATACATATTATTAGACGTGACTGTACAGCAAATGGATATGCCAATTTTCATGATAAACCGTAAAAACTCTTTAAATCATGCCCTAATTAAGTAAAATGTACCTATATACTCTGATATCAATTACTTATTTTATTCTCGGTTCCAATTTTAGCATTTAGAAACAAAGCGATAAATGTTTACTTACCGTATTGTGTATTGTTTACGCAAATTGAAAGGAAAATACACCAATGATGCATTTTATCGTGTATTGTATTGCGGTTAAGTCTTGTGCCGTTTGAGCAGTCAGCATCATTTCCTCAGTACCTAATAATTATTATAAAGTCTACGCCTCAGATACACTTAATACACTAAAAAGACTTACTTAGATACACTTTTAAAGGCTTGGAAACGACATTAATTTTAGTCTAAGGCGACCGGCTTAGCGGAAAACTATACTTGCGAGAGGGAGTTCCCATACCTCGCTCCAACTTATGGATTCGCTCGCCGCTGGTCGCCTTATGGCCCGGCCACGACATTGGTCTAACTAAGGCGACCAGCGGCGAGCGAATCCATGAGTTGGAACGGGATGCCGATATGGGTACCCCCTCTCGCACAGGCCTTTACAGTTTTACAAATTTCATAATTTAGGTACTTAATAGGGTAGGTAATATTTATAGGATAGGTAACTTTTGATATTGCAAATAATATATATTATTATTATGTACCTACCTACATCTACATATTTACCTACTATAACCTGTAACATTACCCAGTTTGATACTTCTTACACCTATTGGACCAAGAAAGTAATAATCAGTTAGCTCATATTAACTTAAAAAGAGACATTAAAGGAAAAAGACAATTTATTTACACATGCAAATGAAAGATCACATCAGTAATATGCCAACATTAATATTTTATGACACATAAATACGAACACTTCAATAAGTACATAAGGCATAAATTTCAATCTAATAAAATTCCCAAAGCCAAAGACGAGCTAATCATAAAAACTGGAACCTATTCTGTAGTACGACTTGCGGTCACAACAGATATACAACTACGAGTACAGCCAGCACCAGATACGATATTACGGTCATAGACTTTGCCAAATAATTTTTCAAAAACTTCATCAAATGTAACTAATGTCGTAGTGAAAAAAAAATACAACTAAAAATTGTGGTGATCCGCTTGAGGGTTCATTCACTGTCATTTTTATAAGATTTATAAAACGGTATTCTATCAGAAAAAACTAAACTAACGGTTGGGCTATTTTTACGATTCCCATACATTTTTTTATATCATTTATTATTTTAGTTAATTCGCCGATATGTGTAAATGGGTCAATCACTTTTTTTATGTTGTTATTCTGTCACATCACCCAGGGGACAACAGTGTGATAGTTTGCTAGGGGAAAGTGTCCTGCATTGTCTACTATCATGATTAGTGGGTGACCCACCTTGGAAGGGCCCCATAACTGTCAAAAAATTCAAAGTTTTGTCAATTTTAATGCCATTAAACTGTGAATTTAAGGGTGACCCAGGAGAACGTAACCATGGCAACGAGTGACATAAAAAAAGTGATTGACCCAAATATAAGATTTTAAAATAGTTGCCAAGCCTGTTTTCAAAAATGCCTTATTTTTGTTTGCGATCTTTTTTTGTCTGGGCACAATACGATACTGTTATGCGAATTTACGATACCTACAAGTCCCACCAAACGAGTGGAGTCCCTGTTCTTTCAAATTTGTATTTTGTATGGCCACAAATTTTTGATCGGCTCCTCGCAGACCCGGACGGCTCTAATAGGAGTCCAGCGCTTCTGCCATACGGCATAAGCATCACACGTTAAAAACCACTATCGTAAGCTTACATCCTCAGAAGTCAGAACAGGCCTGCTATAGCGAACACCGAAGTTTGTAATTTTCGGGAATTTGTCTTTACGGTTTCAACGAAAGCGTCATTAGAGTCACAAAGAAAAATCCCCGCAATTTGCGGATTTCGTATGGCCGCAGGACTAATCTTTTTAGTACGTACCTCCCTATATAATAGGACATTTCTTATATTCATATCAAGGCAAAGCAACATTAATTACCCTATCCCGCTTCCCGTCCAAATACATTTGATGAAACGCTCGAAGAAATGCCCTATACAGCCCAGTCTTTGAAAATTAAATTTATTTAGATTGACAGTTTATTATTCAACTGTCTTTGCGAAAACCTTTTTGGTAACGATAAAAAGAAAATGAAGTAATCGCGTAGAGAGCGTTTGAAAGTCAGCCCGTATGTCGGACAAAGACCTTGTAATTACGCGGTCACAAAGGACACAAAAATACCTAACCATTTAAAATCGCTAAAGAGAGCTAACATTGTCTCAATTGTTCAGTCAATAGTATACGGAGTGATCTTTAGACGTGACCGAATCACCTCAACCCCTTCATAGTCCATATCGAGAGACCTTGGATTCCCTTCTGCTCCCCCAGTTAGGTACCTACCTAGTATGATGGTAGCACGTCTAATCGTTTGTCGGCGTTGCCGTCACATTCGAAAGGTGCATTTAAATAGACCAAACGAACATTCGCTCATTCTATCTCCCACTCTACGAAATCAACGAATTTCGACGAATCACGTTTTGTGTAATGAACGAATTTCGTAAAGTGGGGGACAGAATGAGTGAATGCTTGTTTGGTCTAAATGCACCTTACCAAGTATAGGTATGCAAGTGCGATATTCACGTAGTACGATATATGGATAAAATAGAACCATCATAAGCCACCAAGTTTCGAAATAATCGATCGAAATTCGGAGAGTTGTTATAAATGCTATCGTTGGAGTGTCAAGAAGTTTAGTTGATGACCAGAGAAAAAGCTACTATTATCTAAAATAAGAGACTGTGAGGTATCCCTGTGATCAAATATACTCTGGCCAGCAAGCTTGCCAGTAGAAAAAGGTTCATCATCATTATTTCAGCCATTTATTGTCCACTGCTGAGCATAGGCCTCTCTTCTAGTACGCCACTCATTTCGGTCCTGAGCCAACCCAGAAGTGTCCCGCAATCTTAAGAAAAAGTTATGAACAACCAACTCTTAATACTTTTTTTGAATTCGTCGCCTTTTTCTACTGACAAATTGGTTGGACAGAGTATAGGTAGCAATGTCACGTGAAATAGATAGCATTAAGGTTGACCTTTTCTAATTTAAACGTTTGATAGGCGTCAATGCAGTTACTAATAGAAAAGAAAAGAAAACGGCTCATTCCTTCCTCGGTAAAAAGGTATGACACTCGTAAATTGTGCTTATTTTTAATAAATTTGAAAACAATCTCATCACAACATTATTAATGACAGACTACACTAATTAATATTTAATTACGCTGGATGTCTCAATGTGGAAGATTGAAATGCCATGAAAGATTTGGATGAGAATTAGGACAAGCATCTGGTTATATTGACCTCGATTCTTCGTTTCATTAGGATGTGTCGAAATCTGGACCATTAAATGTTTAGCCTGCAAAAGTACCTGGAGTACCTAACTACATTTAAAAGCGTTCAAAAATCTGTGTAATTGCGGAATTGCACATTACGGTAAAAAATCGTGGCTGTTCGAGACACTATTCACCAATTACTTACCCACATATACAAATTCAGTTAGGCATGAAAACTTTGATATTTTGTCACAACGGTAGCCAATACAGGTATAAAACTGCCGAAACTCACCCATCTACGAGATAATAGACGTAGGGTTTCGTCAATATTAAATTTATGAAAAGATGAGTTATTTAGTAACTTAAAATGTCAACAAATATTCAGATTGGTGCATTGCGTATTGGCTACTGTTGTGACAAAATACTAAAGTTTCATGATGCCTAATTGAATTTTAAGTATACGCGGGTAAGGCAAACCATGTGTTATAAAATCAATTTGACCTTGCAATTGAACTAGTTTTGCGAATATTGATCTGAACATGACAGTGTCAATGTGCACAATATTGATGTGATTCGGGGCGTGTGCAGTCGTTAATAAAAATTGGTGTGTGAAGTCTTATTCAAACTACAGAAATGTGGATTTTTTTTATAAGGTAAACAGCTGAGCTATTAGCCCACCTGATGGAAAGCGGGAACCAAGGCCCATGGACATAGTGACCAAAAAATCGCCTATGCGCTACCTACCCTGAGGACTTAGATGGATTGCCTCTATGCCAGTAATTACACCGGCTATCTTATCCCCAAGCCGGAACACAGTACTAACTGTTTAGCGGCAGGTTAACGAATAAGACGGTGGTAGCTATCAGGGCGGACCCTGCACGAGGTCCTACCACCAACCACAAGGATTTGAATTGATATTCGATTGGATCTTACTCTATATATGTATACCTATTTATTTCTTCACCCCTGATGCAACAATAATGAAATCATTGTTGTGCAGTGCCTTGTACCATGACTTTGCAAATATAGTTAGGTTTTTCTCGATCAGCAGGCCATCCCGCTTGCTCTAATATGTCAGTGCGAGCGTGACAAAATGCATTCATACCTATCGACTAAAACCTAACCTATGCTTTACTTTTTAACTCATGATACGGCTACAGCTTATGCTCAGGACACACGACGACACTGACACTCAACACAAATGTCGACACTAGTGTTGATTGCGTCCAAAGCAATTTTTTGTGTCGACATCGGTGTAAACATCTTTGTGTCCCGGTTATGTGTATTAGCTGTCTACACGGATCGACGCTACACTGCAATTCAGTGTGGTACATTTCCTCGCCATGAACAGACGTAGGTACTGCTGCCGCGATTGTCGCGATATGTGTTTCAATTAAAATGCGTTGTCGTAAGAAGAGATCAATATGGATTAAAGATTGGATTCAAAGAAGAGCCCAGCTGGGGGCATTTAAACAATTAAAGAACTCACTTGCTTACATAATTTTCATCTGTGCCCTGTCCGCTCTTCTTTTTCTTTAGTTTTCTTAATTCATTATTAAATTGAGTTCGCAAATTGTGCAGTTTTCTATTTACTTCTACAGCAGTAGTATTAAATCGTACCGCTAAACATTCAATTGCCGCTGTCATTTTAATTCGATTTTTATAATCGTTATTTGATATTTGCCACAGTTCTGGCAAGCCTTCATAATATAAAATCAATAATTTTATATCCTCTGCAGACCATGCACGTGACGCCATATTGGTCTAGCTAAAAATTTCGCGCAGGTTCGAAATTCGCGACACTTGTGTCGGACACTGCGCACGACCTGTCTCCACGGCTGCAACACAGACACTGACCGACACTGCGACAACAACTGCAACTAAGTGTCGCGGCAGTGGACACACACAGACATTCGATGTATACATTGAGTGTCTAGTGTCAAGTGTCGCCGTGTGTCCTGAGCTTTAGGCTTTTGTAATAAATTCTTTAATGCGTGTTATTTTAATAAGATGTATTATTATACTGTTTTGAAAAAAGAAGTCCACCTGAGTTTTTTACTGGTTCTTCTCAGGAACGGTGTAGGGTTTGAACCAGTAGTAGATTTTTTTTTTTCTCTTGACAATGCCAGATGATTCGAATCTTATTAATAGGCTTACTTGAATAAAGAATAGTTTGACATTGACAGAAAACGAAAGTGAATGATCCTTTCAACATATCACCATTTCTCTTTTTTTAAATACACTCTGTATTTAACGACCATAAACAACATGACGTAAAACAGAGCCTGGGAAAGACTTGTTTGCAGCAATTACTACGACATTATCCGTTAAAAATGACCTAATTGCTCTTACTTGCGCAAGAGTGGATGTGACAATGTGACCGCATGACGCAGAATTGGGTCAATAGTCCAGTCATTTTAATTTCACTCAAAGTATGTTATTTAAATGTAATATAAATGTAGTAATATTCGCTTCTATGGTATTATTAACGTTAATAATTGCTTAGATAGATATGAAAACTTTTAAACACCCAAAATCCTTGTTTTAAGAATGTGTAAAAAATATCACGAACAAATAAACAATAATTTTTGTATTTTATTTTTAACCTCGACACACGCTCTTTATGGATGTAGCAAAACTATACAGGGTGTGTCCGGAGACGTAAAAAGGATTAACCCTACCTACCTATGAATTCAGTCTATACTGCTGATTCGTAGTACCTACTTGTACATACCATAAGCACGTTCACTTAGAAAGAAGTAGATTTTTTTTTCTAATTTGCGATGCGGGAATATCGATAAGCTTATACTACGTTATAATTTGTCAGCCTCCGTAGCCTAGTTGGTAGTGACTCTGCCTACGAAGCAGGAGGTTCCGGATTCGAATCCCGGCGAGGGCATTATTTGTGTGTTTATTTATCACAAATATTTGTTCCTTGGTCATGGTTGTGTAGGTATAGGTACCTATGTATTAAAGTATCTATATGTATCTATCTATTATATATATCGTCGCTTGGTACTCACATCACAAGCCTTAATTGAGCTTATCGTGGGACTAGGTCGATTTCTGTAAGATGTCCCAAGATATTTAATAAGAATTGGAAACTTAGGCCAGTCCAGATTCTAGAACCTTGTCAAATTACAAGCAGACACTAAGGAGTTTCTAACAATTTTAGTTATTGCGTCACTTTATTTATGTATTTATTTTATTTATTATACGGGACACCAACAGAGTACATAAGGCAAGTTAAAGACAAGGCAAGTTTAAGTTAAGACTTTGAAGTAGTTCTTGAGTCGCCTAGGGTTCCAATTGGTGAAATGTACCTGGGCCATTTATTTACTAAGTGCCCCTCTTCTTTTTTGTAACAGGTATTTTTTATAATACGTGATCGAATCAGAAATGAGGAGATCCGTAGGCGAACTAAAGTTACTGACAGCCCTCAGAATTAGCAAGCTGAAGTGGCAATGGGCAGGCCACATTGCATGCAGAGCATATGGTCGATGGGGTCGAAAAGTGCTCGAGTGGAGACCACGGTAAGGCAAACGCAGCGTAGGGCACCCACAACATGGACAGACGACCTTATGAAGGTCGCCGGGACACGCTGGATGCAGGTCGCATCTAACCGGTACATGTGGAGGTCCAGAGGGGAGGCCTATGTTCAGCAGTGGACGTCTTATGGCTGAGATGATGATGATGATGATGATGATGATGATGATTTTTTATATAATTTCTCCTAAGAATCGTAACAAAAGATGCCGAAGGAACAATTTAAAAACACTTTAAAAGATAACCTAACTTAACACTACATAAATATATCACTAGGCTTAGGACTTTTCATAGCATATCGTGGTTCTAAAATCCTTGGAGCCGCTGTGTAAAATTTTCGAAGTCAAAGTCAAAGTATATTGTAATATTAAATATAATTATTTATACCTACTCTCACATCGTTACTGAGTTAATTTTAATCGAACGTAATTAATTTTAAAAATCGAACTTGATTTCATAAAAAGCGCATACGAAATTAGTTACATCAGAAACCATAAAAAAACTAGACAATTTTAGGTTCAAGACAAACTAGAAAAAGTCTTATATCGGAAATAGCGATGAAAATGGCGAAAGTATCATGTTGTTTTTCTCGAAAGTTTCGAATCTTTCGTATAAATTACATGTAACTTCCGAACATAAAACAAAACTGACGTTTGTCGACTTATACGACTTAAGATACCCCCGGCTAAGATCGGATGACCGCAATAACTACTGAAATAGTAATATTTTTTGCTCACTGGCTGTATTATGCATGACGCCATTTCACACCGCCCCTCTCGCTAGTATGTAGCAAGTGTAGCAACCGCTCAGCCGCATCAGTCGTGAGCTACGAACGTTTAAAAAACGAACGTTTGGTTTTTTTTTCGAGAATTTTTGAAGATTCCATCTTTAACAGGAAGCTATGCACCTTCTTCTCCTTACTTTAGAGTTGAAATGAGATACTAGTCCGATCATAAGCCAAGAAGGTTTTTCAATTGGGTTTCTTGGAAAAAAATAGTGCAAGTTTGACTTTACGTTTACTCCTAAGCTATTCGGCTGAGTGGCATCAAGTAAATTTATATTGAAAGCTTGATTTTTTTTATCACCTACATCACACATCTGCAGGTATAAGTTAGTGATAATAAATTTATGTTTTTTTTGTAAGGTAACTAAATTTCGTATGCACTTTTTATGAAATCAAGTTCGATTATTAAAATTAATTACATTCGATTTAAATTAACTCAGTAACGATGTGACAGTAGGTATAAATCATTATATTTTATATTACAATATACTTTGACTTTGACTTCGAAAACTTTACACATAGCGACTCCAAGGATTTTAGAACCACGATATGCTATGAAAAGTCCTAAGCCTATATATCACTCGTGTCCGCCCAAGGGGCCAAAAGTGCCCGGAAAAGTACCTGTACTTCAGCCAGTCGAATGTTGAACAAACTAGTAAAGACGCTCGGCTAATATTTGACGCAGTTCTTCAAACATGGCCGATCGTTCGCGCCTTGACATAGTTCAAACAAACAGATTTACTAAGCATTGTGTTCAAATAGAGATAGTCCGTTCACCATGACAGCACGAGTCACTTCACGTTATGATTATTGTGTTAAGGTCTTAACAATAATAAGTATGGTATAATAACTAAGGTTCAATCAAGTAAAACCTCTACAAAAAAACCTGTTAAGATGACCCCAGTGCGTCTCGTAAAGATTATAATATTTCAAGTCATGAATGGATAGATGCCTGGGTAGATTTAAGTTACGTTGACTGACACCTTACATGTATAATTAATACACGGTGGAAAACACCTCCAGTGGTAAGCAGCTACCGAAGCCTATGAAGCCTACAATTCCAAAGGTTGCAAACCATATAAAAACAGGATAAACTGTGTGGAGAACAAAAGAAGAAGAACTCGTCCATCGTCTATAACGGCCCCAAATATATTGGCGCGAATTTGGCTAAATCCATTTATGAAAACCTTTATTACTACGCAAAAAAATAAAACTCGGACGACACGGATCGACCGTGATACGGGCCGATTTGTCTTAAAAATGCGAAAGCGTTGATAGGTTTGGGGAGACCCTAACTTAAGCCTAAGCCGAGTATCGTTTGTCCCTTTCGGATTTATAAACTTATTGATAAGACCGAAAGCGACAACTAATACTAATTGGTTTGCTCAGGAAATTTTCATGAACATGGTGGTAAAATATCTGTATCCAACTACCGTACTCATCAGCTCATAACACTAAGAGTAAAGGATTAAATTAATTAAACGTAAGTTTACGCGAGTAAGACCCGTTTGTCGTTAAAATATGAGTGATTATCGTGAAAGTTTAAAACCACGTAAGGCCCAACTTCCTATTTTTAGGACAACAAAATTTACTCATAACGGCCCATGACGTCATATTTTTCAAAGAAATATGAATTTTATTTTGAGGGTCTCGAAATTAAAAATAAAATGTCCTTTTTTTAGGACACTGGGTTATTATTTCACTTGTCCTAAAAATAGAATGGGCCTTACGAGGTTAAATCAAATGTACTGTGAGTAAATTCTGGAATTAATTGACTGTGGATGTCTGTGGATGACATCCCTAGTCTACACAAGTTGAATGTCACTGCGCATATTATACTCAACCTGTGCGGGGTAGTGTCAATCACGATGTGTCCTTAATCACCGGCCGATATCGTCGGTTTACAAGCTGGATGCGTAAGCGCATTATCCAACACGTGAGCATGAAATAAAAAAATATAAAGAGTTGTATCTATAACGTGAACGATATGAAGTGACACCAAGTAGATTTTTTTAAAGTCTGGTGTCAAAGTAATAGCGGCTTATTATCGAAATATGTTTTGGACACCGCATTGAAGTCTTAGGCACGCAAACATTTGGGTTGTAGACCGCAAACATAAGAACGAAACTGAGTTTCGGCTTATAAATCTAGTAAGAACCGAAAATGGCAGAAAATCGAATTTCACGTGACATTTCTCCAGTGCAGTGAGTTTCGGACTGGTCTATTTTGAAGAGAAAGGTGATAGCAATTAAACATGTTAATATCAATGCAATAAAGAAAGCGATCGAGAAGAAATAAAAGAATAAAAAATATTTGCTTGCAGCACATTTGTGATCACTAAGTCAGTACTTGTTGGGGACTTCACATTATTACACCCTTGAATTTTTTTGCAGGTGTATGCAGGTTTCCTCACTATGTTTTCCTTCACCGTAAAGCACTTGTGAATATCAAATGATATTTTTTTTAGAAAAACTCATTGGTTCTCGAAGCCAGGCAGGGATCAAACTCACGATCGCTGCGTAGCAGCCGTGCGTTTTACCGCTAGGCCACAAGCGCTTCTTCTTCTTCTCATTTATTTATATACTCGTTTTATTAATAATAAATCAGTTGTTAATATAACTGTTGCATGCTTGTATGTATTACTTGTATGTAAGTACTTCGCAAGTAGGTACTCTCTAATGTTGTACATAGTTGTAATTGAGTTTCAGGCTGTAAGTTGTTTAAGT
>JALPQI010012983.1:0-41688 GCA_025490895.1 Thaumatotibia leucotreta | reverse complement strand
GGGCTGAGAGCTCAGTTGTCTACCTTAAATCACATAAAAAAAAGTTAAAACGTTACATGACGACAAAATACACCGTGTTTTTTTAATTCCGTTAAATTTAACAGGCTGCTTGGCACGTTAATTGGAGCTACCTGGTACATACATACATAGCTTTTAGTCGAACTCGAAAATATTTTTTTTTGTTTTCATACAAACATAATAAATGAAATGGTAAGTGTGAGAAAACCTTAAGAATAACACAAAAGTTAATTTCAGGTGACTGACGACACATAACAAAATAGGTAGCATTAGGATGTAATAAAGGATGCAATACGCTTGTTCAGTCATTAAATTTATTATTTTAATAACTCAATAACAGTAAGAGTTAAGACACTAGCTTCTTAGAGAATTAGATTATTTTTGACCTAAATAAGCTTCCCTTTAATTTAACGGAAATCAATAAAAACACGGTGTATAAAAACGGAACCAACGTAAGCCTACTGGATACAACTTTTAGCGATTCAAGAGAGGCGTCGCGTTTGATGTGTCAGCTCGAGATAAAATTATTCTATGTCACTGTCACCTGTCGCTGTCACTTTTGTGAAGCAGGTTACTCGGAATGTAGAAACCCTCGAGAGGTGCTTTCCCATTAGCATCGCTGGGAATTTTGAATGTGGTAAAAGGTTATTTTACTCTGTACCCACGGTTTTATTTAATTTGGGGAAAAAATACATTTTTAGTACAAATGGTATATATTCATTTTAGGTTCTAGTGCGAGAAGTGGGTCATTTTACGTCAGGTCCAAAACTTCGGAGGGCCATCTGTACTAAAAAACGTCGTACGAGACACGTGCAAAAACGAAATTCGTAACTCGTGTCGATTAAAACACTCCCTATACGGTCGTGTTTTAAAACATCGCCACTCGTTTCGAGTTTCATGTTTTTCGCACTTGTGTCGTAATGTACTATTTTAGTATAGATGCCAAAAGGCATCAAAAGGCAAGGTGGTTGGTGCCTTTTTTAGGCTGTAGTGCGAGAAGTGTGTCATTTTACGTCAGGTCCAAAATTTCGGCGGGGCCATCTGTACTAAAAAACGTCGTACGAGACACGTGCAAAATCGAAATTCGTAACTCGTGTCGATTTAATAAATGTACTATTACCTACGCCGTAGCCTAGTTCTATTTTGTTAGTGACCCTGCCTACGAAGCTAGAGGTTCCGAGTTCGAATCCCGGCGAGGGCAGTATTTGTGTATTTATAATATTATATATATAATATATATTTGTCCCTTGTTTGTTTGGTCGGTCGTGGCTGTGTATTGTATTTAAGTACCTACACCACAAGCCTTCACTTAGCTTAACGTGGGACTAGGTCGATTTGTGTAAGTTGTCTCAAGATATTTATTTATTTACACTGTTTCTACTTAAAATTACGTAGCTACTATTCCCACTTCCCCTTAAGTTACCTACGCTTGAGAAGGTCAAGTAGGTAATGTAAGTAGGTACCTATATAATTCAAATGTTCAGTAACTCAATTTTTGAATTAACCAATGTACAGTCGAGGAAATTGAATGTTAAGCAGTTTGCGGTTCAAGTTAAATTGGTTGTCTTGTATGTACTAAGCACGTCCAACGTAAAGTGAGCCATAAACTCCTAAACATTCAATTTCCTCGACCGAACCTACCCATTTACTGTTTGGCTATCTGAATAAGTTAGTATGTACATTGTTCTTCCATTTACGAAAGTAAATTTACCTTATTTTATAAAATAAGTCCTCACTTCATCGAAGATATTGGAATTACTTCGGCATTAATCGGCAGATATTGAGACTTGAGAGTAGGGTCGCAATTTAAGGTTTGAAGATACATGCATACATTTTCTCATGTTTGACGAACCAAAACCCATAAATTCCGTAAATGTATGTTCCGCGTGTGAAACGGCTTTCTTGTAATAAAGAGCCATGACGCCGCAAAACATTTGAGTGACAGGACATATCCTGAACATGAAGAGATGTGGGTGTTATCTCATTTACATATGACTGTGCCGTAGGTTTGTTTAAGCCCCTAACGATTGTTCAAAGAAAAAAAACCGGCCAAGAGCATGTCGGGGCATGCTCAGGCTTGTGAGTTGATATTAAAGTAATGTGTTTCATATAATTTAGCATATTATAAGGGTCGAATGCAAATAAAAAAATACATATATATTTCGGCAGCAGAGACCGTAACCGTTATTTTACAAAACCCTCGAAATAGCCCAATATTTTAAAATTTTTTATACTCTTTATGTACTACTCAATATTTTATGTATTATATGATATTAATTATTAACTTGGAATTTATAATATACCGAAGAATGAAAAAAGAACCGTTATTTTTTTAAGGAGAAAATCCGGTTCCGGTCCCTGTTTGGCCTTAAAAGGGGCCAAATTTAAGTCTCAACTATAACTATCTATTGAGTATTGAGCCCGCCGTGGACACCTCTCTCTTTTCTGGTATGGGGACTATGGTATGGCCGTGTGGTGACGGCAGTAAGAATACATTTATCACCACACTCACCACCCCAACTCCTCCTGCGGGTGTCGTAAGAGTCGACTAAGGGATTGAAGTGTCACTGACCATTATTTGATAAAAGATTGATGATGGGCAGCAGCGTCACCATAGTGGACACATTACTGCGATCGCCAATCCGCTTGCCCAGTGGCGATTATGGGAATTTACCTCCTAATGCGTCTATACGCATAGTTAATAGGAGAGGCCTACGTCCAGCAGTGGACTATCACAGGCTGATGATGACGACTATGGTGGTCTCTTTATACCTACTAAACGAAATAAATAATCTAAGCTAATATAACTTAGATTAGTGTAGTCAAAAAGTTCGGCTATCTTGCCATTAGACCATGGCTCTTACTGAATAGTCCTTGAATAACTTGGAACACAGTTACAAACCTATATATACAGTATAGCTGTACTTTATGACAAATGTTTTTTAACAATTGCTGGCCCTAATCCAACGGAAGAAATCGCAGTTTAGGAAGTAAGTATCTTAGGAAGTATGAAAAACAGTTTATAATTTGTTGTTTATTTTTTTATTTAGTGTCAGGCTTAGGCAGGCTAGTAATGTACCGACGAGAAGTTTCCGAAATTGATAATGACATCAGCCTATGTTAGTCCTGGAGGTAGACCTTTCCTCTTAAACATGTAATCAGATATACTAGGTAAATTGACCATAATCGCCACGCTGGGCAAGCGGATTGGCGTTCGCAGTATGTCCACTACCACTATGATGACGCTGCTGACCATCATCAATATTTTACGAGTATCAAAGACACTTCAAAAAGTGGCACTTCAATGCCTTAGTCGACTCTTACGACACCCGCAGGAGGAGTTCACTACCAACTAGTGTACGGAGGCTGATTACTAATAATTGAGAAGATAATCAATATTAAATGGCAATACGGGGCAAGTTTAAGGATTATTAACCTTATTATTAGTAGTCAGCCTCAGTAGACTAGTTGGTAGCGACCTACGAAGCTGGAGGTTCCGGGTTCGAATCCCGGCGGGGCCATTATTTGTGTATTTATTTATCACAAATATTTGTTACATTCAGAATACACAGAATATACATTCGGCGATAAAATTTTGTATTGAAATTTGTAATGAATTTTTTGTCAAAATTTGTTACAGATCATACCTCTACCGCCCAGCAGTACTCAACACCATCCAATCCGAAGACTTCATCTACCGTGGGAACGCCACCACCAGGATTTCAGCCATCCAGGCCATAGAACAGGGGTACACTCAGTACGCCAGTGTGTGGATCAGAAGTGGGGGTTTGGGCTTCGCCAATGTCACTTTAGGTGTACAATCGCTGAGAGGCTATGGGTACTATTATTTGATTAGTATTTGGGGGCGATAAATAAATATCTTTTGTATGTGATATATAGGTACGACAGCTGCAAATGAAATGTCATTATCATTACCTTAAAAACTTGTGATTTTTGTAAATAAAAATATGTCTAATACACCGCGTAATGTTTATTATTATTTGTATCTCCTTGACAATCACGGGCTTACACATCCCGGTTTTTGATAGGCTTGCCTGGGGATATAGATCCAACACGTAGAGCCCCTTTGGAGATATTTTCTGTGTTGTACACTTGCTGCAACCCATTTACGGGCACATCGATAGATATCTGTAAACAGATCCCAGCAGGCAAGGCACTTACTTGAAATAATGCTCATGTCTGTTGTAAAGAGAAGTGACAAAATTCTTAGTTTCGAATCCCGTGACAACCAGAGTCTTTCGCAGTTGTTTTTTTCTATGGAAAGCACATCTGTTACGACATTGTGGGATTCTTAACTAGTTTCTGTATTTAGTCAACTGAGTATTTTTATTTATGGTTATACTATTTTTTTTAGATCTGGGAAATTCTACTTTATTCCAACTTAGAATCACGAGCTATTTTCAGTTTTACTGAGAAAAAATGCCCTTTTATCCTTAAATGAAACGTATTTAAAAAAAAATGTATTATAATTGTTTTTTAGGTTTCAAGGGACTAAACAAACTGACGCTGACACGCTTAGCTTTTCATGGAAAAAAACGCCTTAAGTCTTTAATCCGTTCCGTCAAATACGAAGGAAAAAGTCCTATGACTATATATGTACAATTCTACTTCCTACATCTATGAGTACAATCGGGTGCTTACAAATATCAATAATAATATTATTTATATAGGCGTTAGATTTCACGTACAGATATTTTTGAGCAACGTGACCGCTCCGATATATCTGATGGGGATGGCGATTGTTCGTAGTTAAAATTAAATGAGAAACTTTTCACGTTATCCCGTTTGTAGATTTAGTTTAAAGCGGACTTCGATATCCAGATACATAGGTTGTTTAAGTTGGGAACTACGCAGATCCTGCCAACAGATGTAGAGCGAATGGCCAGTGGCCGTGACTCCCGTACACACAACACATATTTGTAACAGTAAGCAGTTACCCCCTTATTTATAAAGTCTCCTAATTTAGCAAGCCGCTAAATATTGTTTGTCCCCTTCGGTCTTATCAAACTGTCTATAAGAGCGAAAGGGACAAACAATACTTAGCGGCTTGCTGAGTTAAGAGACGTATTTAGGAACTTGACTGGGTTCAGTTTTGAGAGCCAGCTCACATTATCTACGATTGAATAATGTTAGGTATCTCATTTCTCATCATTTCTTTACGGTAACTGTATCTAAAGAAATCCTGACACAAAGTGTAGGTACCGTTTGACGAAGAGTACAGATACATACATCATAGTCAAAATTTTGAATATTCTTGATGAATTGATGATGTCTCTCGAGACTTATCCGTCGACGGCAACTCTCCGTCAACTTACCATGAGTTGGCTAGTAAGTAGTAAGTTTACTCCATATGTAAAACAGTCTATCACGATTACACTGATGCATGTATTAGAACGACCGTTATTGGACTAGTGTACGTACCTGTCAAGTAAACGCTAAGGCACTGGCCTCACCGCGAGCTACTAAGCTATGAACTATGGGCTATAAACACGAATAAAAGATACGCACTCACTGTGTAAAAAAAGACACAGCGATACTTGCCCGGCGGTAATAGCTTTATAACCGATAGTTTATAGCTTATTAGCTCATGGCGAGACCAGTGCCTAATTCTAATCAAATTTTACAACTCGTGGTAAGGATAATTTCATTAAATATGCTGTGGTTACCTATAATTAGATATACATCCAGATTCTGTTATTAAAAATGCAATTTTGGAATTGTAAGGATGTATTATCTGTTGGGGATCCTTAATAAAAAAAATACTCGCAAAATCTAACGTATGTGGTGCTCGCACTGTTACCTTACCGTCTACTGTGTTAAATTTAAAGTTTAAATTACTTGGAAACGAACCCGTTGCCAAATTTGTGGTTACAGATTCTGCTACAAAACTAAATTCACAATATTGTGAAGCGTATTTTTATTTCCATTGGAATTAGATATACTAAATCGCATGGTTTCTCTAGGCTCCTACGTATTATATTCTTATTTAAAATAACACACTGGATATTACACTTAAATGTTTTTATTACTTTAGATCTCAATCGCCATTATTCACAATCACACCATGCGACAGCTGTCATTATTTTTGGCGCGCTTTGCGCTATTTGAGTCATATAAATACATGACACTACGGTGACACAGTTTTTTTAAGGAGAATGCCTGATAACATATTTCTGTAATATATTTTTTTTCGATCGATACAACCTTTACTTTGGAACCTGGGACCTTATTAACATTCTAAGAAAAGTTAATTGACGAGCAATGCACTTCAAAATTAATCGTTAATTTGCACTTGACAATGACAGATTGCAAGCACTCGCAACATTTGACAAATAAGCGTTGTATTGATCGTTCGGAGGAAATAAACTTAATTGTAAGGCCAATTTAATAAAATGTGCAACTTGAAAACATTGCTAGTAATGCGTCTTATTACCCATTTTCGTAAAACCCCGGGTCATGGAAACACACTGTATATCTGTTTGTTAAATAGCTGTAACCAAGTATCGCCATAAAAGTATCACGTTTTATTTGCCATCCACCAGAGGTAGAGTTACATTGTGTATCGGTTTCCGAGAGCTCAGTCAATAGAGACGCGACGACACTTCAGAAATAAAATAAAGCTTAGAAAAGCTTAGCGCGGCTTTGACACGTCGGAAATAGGAGATAAAGCCTACCTAGGCTACCTAGTCTACCTGAATAATTTATATAGGGTGTAAGTCTAATAAGGGCGAAGCTCTTAACGTCGGTTAGTTTTACATTTAGAAAGCTTATACTTAAAATTAGGGCAACAAAATTACCCGTACGTTAAGAACGAACGAACAATTTGGCCCACAATGTGACCCAAAATGGAACCCTAGGCTACTCAGGTGGCTTATGATGGTCCCGTTTTATCTATTTATCGTGCTACTCTTCACTTTCGCGCTTACATACTTGTTAGAACCTGACGGGAACAACGACAAACGATTAAACACGGTACCATCATAAGCCTACAGGAACCAGGTCACAGTGACATTACAAATCAAATTGTATGAAACTTACAACATGTTATTTTGACAAAGTTTTTGAGTAGGGTTTCATTTGGTTGAGTGAACATGATATGTTCGTATATATGAGATATTTTCGTAGGCAAAAGTCTGCTGAATACAAAAAGTAATGTGACTATTTTATGAATAAAAGAAACTATTCAGGCCGAGTCTAACGAGGCAGCGGAAGGAGCCATTTTTTGCGCAGAAACTACGGGAAATGCGACGCCAAATGAGTTTCTTTGAAGCGTTTTTCCTCTGTTATCTATTATAGTGATGGGAGAGCTTCTAAAAGCCGTACTGTATTAAAGTAATGACGGCAGTTACACTATCACAGATATTTTCGGTTGTGAGTATTGGTGAAGGAAAACATCGTAAGGAAACCTTCATACATTTGCGAAGAAATTCAAGTATTAGAATCTTCGCAATAAATATTGGGCCAGCGTAGAGACCACAAAAAATAGGCACGTTTGATGTCAAGTTGCGGAAATAATTATTTAAGTAAGTATCTATCCCCACCTTATACACAAAAAAAAATCCGACGAGAAACTTCCAAAAATGAGAATGCTCTCATGGAAAATTCTTGGTATTGTTTATTTTATATATGGGTGAATATATCTGAGCGTTTCAACCGCCTAATTTTGGTGGCATCATTTTTGCCGAAGTTTTTAAACGTCTCAATGTTATACTTCGTCATTTGTATAAGGTACCGTGCTTCCTCCAAATGACAAAGTAGCACATTGTAACGAATGGAAACTTCGGCAAAAATGATGCCACCAATATTAGGCGGTTGAAACGCTCAGATATTTACCCATCTAAGCCTTAAGGCTCCTTCGGTACTCGACGCACTGATGCAAATGCCAGTGTGTAACACAATCGTCAAATAAAGCGATCGTCAACATTTCAGAAATATTAGTGCAAGTTTGAGTGAAATTAATAAATATTAAATTGTTATTTAAATTTATATTGTATTGAAAGCTTTCTTTCTGCAGGTAAAAGTTAGTGAGAATAAATTTATGTTTTTTTGTGACATCCTTTCAACTCACCGAAAAATAGTCCGGTCTTACCAGAGTGTACCTTACCTAATTATACATAGGCGCGTGGTGACGATGGTAAGAATACCTAAATTTGTCACTACTCCAACTCTTCGATTGCGAATAATTTTCTAAGGGATGAAGTGTCACTAAACAATCGAACATTCATTTGACAACGGGCAGCAGCATCATCCTAGTGTACACACACTACCTACTGCGATCGCCAATCCTCTTAATCAGAGTGGCAATTATGGGCATTTACCTGCTAATGCGTCCATACGCCAGGTAATGTGTGGCTTATGTCGAGCTGTGTACTGAGATAGGCTGATGATGCTGTGACTCATCATCATCATCAACATCATATCAGTCGAAAGACGTCCACTGCCGAACATAGGCCTCCCCTAAAGATTGCCACAATGACCGGTTCTGCACCACCCGCATCCAGCGGACTCCTGCGACCTTCACCAGGTCATCAGTCCACCTTGTGGTACGTGGCCGCCACTCAAGAACCTTCCCGCCCCAACGGCCGTGACTATGTACTTTATATTCTATACTCTGGTTTGGTGTTTAAAAAAAGGTAAACGATTTTGCAGTATATTTTTATTGAAAATAAAAGCAAATATTCATAATATAACAAGGAAATACAGTGATTTACATTGTTTTTGATTCATTAAGTTTGGATTTTTATATGCATTTTTCAATAAAAAGATACTGCAATATTGTTTACCTTTTTTAAACACCAAACCAAACAGAGTATAGTAAGGTGGTTTTCCTTCTGTAATTTGAATTGACTAGACATGTTCTCTCCGTGGACCCTTCATATAATAATTAACAAAAATAATGGCCTTTAAAGGACAGTGTATCTAGTTTTTGACCGAAACAAGCTAACATTAAAACATTGTCTCCACACTATCCAAAAAGGACTTTTCCTTTGTTGAGGCTTTACGAAGAATCCTCATAAATCTCTCGACCTCTCCAATTAGGTTTGGGCTGTCTGTCTGTCATTGCCATCGTTTGGCGAGTGCCGGTTTTCAAAAATCTTAGCTAAAAGTTGGTTATTTGAATTTTTCTTTAAGGTTTAAGGATTTTATTTTCTTTAAAATCATATTCAGTAAGGCTCTAGGGGGCTTAAAAGAATCAAAATGTGGTCGTTATATTATTATGCAATTTGTGAGAGAAGAAGTGTTCGGAACGTCGGGATGAAGTTAAAGTTAATTAATATACACGAGTTTATCCGTTTTCATAGTTTTATTTCATGTGTAATCCTCGTGGTAACCAAAGAAAATATTATGTATCTATTTTGCGTCAATAAGCTTTTCTCATTTTCCTTTTACATGTCATTCAAATAAATTAACAGACAATCTAAGACTATGAGACGATTGCCATGTAAATATTAGCGATAAGTACAACACTACAGTTTTAGTTACTTAAAAATAAATTGAATTTTTCCCTTAATTTTTGATAGTAGGTATGTGGTTTTCCGTGGTACCCCATAAAATGAGGTTTGTATGTAGATCCATAAATTATATTATGTGAGTAGGCTAAGCAATAAAGCAGTCAGTACTATGGAACCGTTGTTTACCT
This sequence comes from Thaumatotibia leucotreta, assembly GCA_025490895.1. Taxonomy (NCBI): domain Eukaryota; kingdom Metazoa; phylum Arthropoda; class Insecta; order Lepidoptera; family Tortricidae; genus Thaumatotibia; species Thaumatotibia leucotreta. The sequence continues at coordinate 32,009 of JALPQI010012983.1, read as the reverse complement.
ATCTCCTGACATGGCGCAGTTGGTAGGATACGTACCTACGCTCCCAAAAGGAGTCTAACCTGCTACCGCGAACTCCGAACTTCGTAAATTTCGGGGATTTATCTCCGTCACTCCAACGAAAGCGTCATTAGAGTGACAGAGAAAAATCCCCGAAATTAGCTTCGGTGTTCATGGTAGCAGGCCTGATTTCCATCTTAACTGGCCAGGCCGAGAACTGGACTACATTCTCGATGGGAATAGAAGTTGGCCCCGACCTGTGTCCGAGACCCGTGAAATGCAAGCCCTGTAGATAATGATTTGTGTGTTGGCCGCCGCCCAATTGGCCGCCAGATACAGCCAAAGGTATCTTGTTTGGGTTTTATGAATCAAGGTTGAGTTATTTAACAAGTACTTTTGAAGATAATCCCACAATGTCACGTAAGAGCTTATCATAAAAAAATACTGCGAAAGACTCTGGTTGTCACGGGATTCGAACCCGCTTTCTCTGGATTGCCGGTCTAACGCGCTTCCAATTACACCAGACGACCTTCCATGAATCTCAGCGAATTTAGTCAATGGTATTGTGAAACTAATCACTAGCGACATCTGTACTTAATGTTTCGAAGGTACTACAACCTTAACACACTCAAAAACGTGTGTCTACCACAATCGTCCGCAAACTCGGAAACTTTCCGTTGCGTTGAATTTGCTATAGAGGGCGCTGTAATCAATTCATGATTAGAAAACATCAATTTGTTGTATAATTAAACAAACTTATGTTGATGTTACTTTTTTACAATGCGGATAATCCGACAATGTCGTAATAGATGTGCTTACCATAGAAAAAAACTGCGAAAGACTGGTTGTCACGAGACTTTTGAAGATCTTTAATAGGACTAAAAAACCGGACAAATGCGAGTCGGACTCACGCACAAAGTGTTCCGTACGATTGTCAATTTGTCATACAAAAACACGTTTGTTGTATGGGAGCCCCCTTAAATATCTATTTTATTATACTTTTTACCCGACTGCCAAAGAAGGAGGGTAATGTTTTTCGAGTGTATGTAAGTATGTATGTATGTCTTTTCCTTTGTGACCACCTGTAGCCTAAACGGCTTGATGGATTTTGATGTATGAGGTATCGTTAGATTTGTCTTGATTACGGGAGTGTCATAGGATACATTTTATCCTAAAAGTCCCACGGGATAAAGACATAATAATATTTTTTCTAAATTTCCCTTTAAAAAAATATGTATGCGGTATCATTAGATTCATTTCAATCACGGGAGTAATTAATATAGGATACGTTTTTTCTCAAAATTCCCACGGGAACATGTTAATTCTGCGTCAACGCAAAGCAACTCATGCGTTAGCAAGCAAAAAGATAGGGCGTGGCCTGGCATGCGGCGCGCGGCGCGGTGCGGAGGGGGATATGCTCGAGTATACAGCCCGAATGCGGGCACACGCATGAGGGCACACGTCGTTGACGGTCGTCTCTAAATAGCGATTTTTTCGATACTTCGTCGTCTGACGCGAAACTTATAAAGTATAAATAACTCGTTCTTTTTTTTTTCTTTCGTGTTTCTCTCTTTAAATTTATTCGTTCTTTCTAATTAATTAACTCGTTCTTCCGTTCTTTTTTTTGGTTCTTTCTTAAATTCTTCATATTAATTAATAATATAATAATAATTATTAATTAATAAAATAACTAGGTAGGTAGATATTTTTGGTTAGTTTAAGTAACATACTTTTATTATTAAGTACTTCTCCATTAGTACTGATTTTTTCGGCAATAGGTATCAGATCATTTTAAGAAATAAAAACATACAATATGGGATTATCTCGCAAAACAAAAAGGGCTCAGGCTCGGGCTAAAAAATTAAAAGCCGAATCTCCTGAGGCACGCGAAAAAAGGCTTTTAGAAGCAAGAGTAAGAATGTCCCAATGGTACAGCCAACTTTCACCTACTTCACGTCAAGAGCTTATAAATAACAAAAGTACCCGTAGACGTACTTTACAAGCACGTGAGTCTAGCGTTGATAGGGAACAAAAGCGGCGTAGGCTTGCAGCTAGCAAATCTGAAAAGAGAGCTGCTGAGTCCCCGTCGTCTCGTATGACACGACTCCAGCAGATGCGGGAATATGCCACAAACGTTCGTGAACATGAGTCTCCATCATCTCGCGCTGCTCGGCTCGAGCAGATGCGGGAGCATGCGGGAAATGTTCGCGAACACGAGTCTCCACCAACTCGCGCTGCCCGACTCGACCAGATGCGGGAGCATGCCGAATTAATTCGTGAGCATGAGTCTCCATCATCCCGCGCTTCTCGACTCGAGCAGATGCGAGAGTATGCTGTGCAGTCTCGTAACAACGAATCACCTGGCTCGCGTTTAGAAAGACTTTCGGCTATGAGGTCACAGTCTCGTGTTCGACGGCAGTTGTTTACAAATAGTGATGCCACATTCAATGAAGCGATTTCTCAAGTGGCGGATGTGGTGTGCTACGTATGTCATAAGCTTCTATACAAGAAACAGTCACGCAGTATCTTAACTGCTAATATTACTGTTCTACCACAAAATGTTTCAGACCGCATAGATTGTTGCAATAGATGCGCCAACAAATTGTCAAGGAATCAGTGCCCGTCAAATGCATTTTGGAACAACATGACTGTTGCACCTATTCCGCCTGAAATTGAATGTCTATCAGAGATGGAGCTGCGGCTCATTTCTCGGATAAAACCGTTTATAAAAGTGGTGCGTCTGGGTGGTCGTTACGGACAACAGGGATTTAAGGGGCAAGCCATCCTCTTTGCACAGCAAGTTGAAGAGATACCTGAACAGCTTCCATTGAATATAGCAAATGCGGGAATAAGTGTGGTCACTGAAAATTTAGATAACGTGACAAACAATCGACGATACTCGGTAGACATCGAAAAAATTAAGAAAGCATTAGAGTGGCTATTGCGAAACAATCATTTGTACTCTAATGTGCAAATTAATACTAACATTACCAATGAAGAGATACGGTCAAGTATTCTGGAGGCAGTTATCACATTAGAAAATGCAGATCACATTAGAAATGAGCCAAAAAATCACTTCAAGGCTTTGGGACATGACCGTCACATCTTGCGTGGGTCTTTTCACCAAGGCAGTGATCGGTTTGAAGAGGAATCCCGTGGCCGCCAGTGCACGGCTAATGCCGCCACGGCTATCGCCTACTCCAGTTCCAAACCATTAAATGAATGGGCCCCATCTGACTTGGATCGAATTTTATTAGCTGGTAATACATATTTCAACAGGTGCATGTCACGACTTGCAAACAGACCGCAATTTTTAAATACTGAAGAGCTATTACCCGCAGTTTCTGTGGCCGCTACAGAATTCGAATTAAATATACAGCCCGATGTTGTCGTTGGAGTTGTTAACTCGAGTGCGCCATCTGACGTTCTTGAAGGATACTTCCCTAATTTGTCTTCGGGGATTGAATATTTTTTTACAACACACGATAAAGGAATTATTACATGTCAAACAAATATTGCATTGGCGGTAATGAAAGTAATCGTCGAACGCAATCAGTCTCCCGATGTCGAGATCCCAGAATATTACTTATTCGACTCACATTCTCGGGGACCCAAAGGTTATGTTGCACCTAACAGAGGAGCCTCCATGTTGATGAAGTTTGCAAATCAAGGCGATTTATGTCAACATCTTGCTGTTGCACTACAGGTAAGAGGCCATCGAGATATGCAGTATAGTATCACAGCTATAAATGCAACACCCTTGGTCATCCCAAATGAATCGCCAGTACTGAATGAACAACACGACACTCAGATAGTTAGCGACGGCAATCTGAATAGCAGTGATCCTGTTCACGAAGAACACGCGTTTGTTACTACAGCTCTTATGCCGATTGATACTAATATTCCAGATCTAAACGAAGTTGTTTCGAACGCTAATACCGTAGAAGAGAGACCAATACCTATCTACGAACTCAAACGGAAAACTGTGCCCCCGGTCAGCGTCTTGAGAGAGCAAAGAGCAGAAGAGCTAGCGTGGATAAGGTTATTCCCAGATGGTCGAAATGGGCTTAGGGAACAAAGACCCGTTCCAATAACACCGCTCGATTACTACCAAACTCGAGTGATGAGCAATGACAAACGGTTCCAATTTAACGAGTACATATTTTACGCCCTCTCGTTAGTAGAACTTTGCAAGGCTCAACAAAATGTTTCAGTCTGTGGCCGGTTGCGTCAGGATGGAGCTGAGCCCACAGATGTTGTACAAAATGTGCACCTGGTAATGCGCAACATACGTGGCACGTCCGCGTACTGGCACAAAGCGTATACGGATCTTCTTGCCATGGTGAAAAATTTAGGTCCTCCTCATTGGTATCTTACTCTCTCTTGTAACGATTTAAATTGGCCCGACATGCTAAAAGCCCTTTTAGTTGCCGATGGCCGCCCAAATTTTTCTTTTGAAGATTTGACCTTCCTTGAAAAGCAGCACCTTGTCGAGTCTTACCCAGTCACGTTATCAAGACAATTTATGTTGCGCCTAAACACTTTGTTTACTAGGCTGAGAAGAGAAGAGGATCCGATTTTAGGAAAGAAAATTATTGATTTTTGGTGGCGCATAGAATTTCAGCTACGAGGTAGCCCTCACGTTCACATGGTTTTATGGTGTGCTGATATGCCGGCTTTTGACACCCCTGAAGGTATTCAGTTGCTGGAGCGTGTTGTCACGTGTGAGGTTCCCGACGCTGAGGACGACTCAGAGATGCATGATTTAGTCGTTCAGTTACAAACACATCGACACACTCAAACATGCTTCAAAAATAACCGAAACGTTTGTAGATTCGCTTTCCCGAGACCAGTGTCTGAAAACACTACAATCTTAGACGACGAGCAAGCAATGAGAAATGGTGGAAGATTTTATATATTAAAAAGAACAGATTCGGAAACCATGATAAACTGCTACAATTCGAGATTATTAAAACTGTGGCGCGCCAATATTGATCTACAGCCTTGCGGGTCAGCTTTAGGTGTGGCGTACTACATCTCAAAGTATATCTCAAAAGCTGAACCTGCAGAGGTCTCTAGATCAATAAGGCAAGCTATAAGTGCTGTAAGAGACCGCGGTGGAAGCAACTTAAGACGGCTGGTTTTTGCTATCCAAAACGCAATCTTGTCTCACAGAGAAGTCTCTGCCAACGAATGTGCGTTTCGATTGTGTCATTTAAAATTAAGAGATAGTTCACGTAAATGTGTTTTCGTAAACACTTGCGCGCCTGAACAAAGATACCGAATGCTTAGGATTGACACAGAAAGTTCCGAACCGTACAAAAATGTATTTGATAGGTACGTTCACAGACCTCTTTCTCTGGAGCAACTTAGTTTAGGTGAGTTTGCGATTTGGTACGAGGTTGTCTCTACTAGAAACGATACAGAGGAGGATGAACAAGATGCTGATGCCTATGATGCTGAGGATGAGGACGTGTCTAGTCGTCGATACATTACCTTATTAGACAACGTAGGTAGGATGAAAAAGCGGACACGTCCAGCTATACTCCGAACGCGTTATTATACGCTGTCTTCAGACCCAGAAGCATATTACTACTCATTGGTCCTGACTCATATTCCGTTCCGAGCAGAGGAAGAGTTGTTGGATGGTTTTAATGCTGCAAAAGAAGCTTTCTGGGCCAAAAGGCATCGACTACGTCCGCTGCAAGAAGGTTTTGACGCCGAAACTATGATGCGGTGGGAAACTGAGATCCAACAAGCTATAAGCCGCATTGTGGCAGAAAACTTGGCAGCAGGAACCGTTGAGGAACAAAACGATGACGCAAATGACAACAATGACGTTCAGCCTATTGAACACATACTCGACGACGGCGGTCATAATATTATGATCGAAGAAGTCGAAGATGAACCAACTGACATAGGCATGCCAGACAATCAGTTTGAAACATTTGTAGCTTCGTTGAACATGAGTCAACGACAACTGTTTCAAAAAATTTCCCAAAAGTTATTGGACGTGTCAAATTCTGATCCGTTACTAGTTTTTGTTACTGGAGGAGCTGGTACCGGAAAAACATTTACCTTAAAAGTTATGACTGAACAAATTCGTAGGTTGAGTAACACTGAAATAGGTAAAAACGTGATTGTTACTGCACCAACTGGAGTAGCAGCCAGACTAATCGGTGGAACTACACTGCATTCCACTTTTGCGCTACCAATTGAAAAGGGAAGAAATGAAACATTACGCCCACTAACAGGTGAAAGGCTGCAAAGGGAGCGACAAAAGTGGAGGCATATAAATTGGCTCATCATCGATGAAATATCAATGGTGCCCTACTTAACACTGCGAAACATTCACATTCGCCTCCAGCAACTAAAACAGGATCAAGGGAACTTTGGTGGTATCAATGTAATTTTGTTTGGAGATCTCATGCAGTTACCACCAGTTTCCAGAATCACCGGTGGTTCTTACTGCTTCCGACAGCCGTCGAACTTAACTGGTGAAACAAATCTGTGGCAATTGTTCAGCTTTTGTGAATTGCCACAGAATATGAGACAGGCAGGAGACAATACCTTTGTGGACATTCTCAATAATATTCGTGTTGGTGAGTTAACGATGGACCAACTTGAGATCCTGGACAGCCGCAGAATTCCACTAGAGGGTCCATTTGCCGATGGAGAGGCAGTTCGAATTTTCCCTACTACGAAACAAGTCGATGCTTATAATTCAGCCATGACTAAAAAGTTGGGCAAATCGTTAAAGCTCTACCAAATAAACGCTGTTGACATCTCCCTAGAAGCTAAAACCTACGGTCAGTGCCCTCGCAAACAATACATTTCTGACGACCCGAACAAAACAGGGGGCATTCTCGGCACACTAACTATTGGAATTGGATCTCGCGTGATGTTACGCCGCAACATCAATGTAAACCATGGTCTGGTGAACGGTGCTATGGGTATCATAAGAAGAATTGAGTGGCCTTCTCTTCGCAGAGAGCAGTTAGAACCAGGTGAGTTACCGCAGGCAGTATTCGTAGAGTTCGACGATCGTTCTGTTAAGGGCAATGAATTGGGTGTGGGGGTTCGCATAGAGCCCTCCACTGTCGACTTTGATGCGCTTCGCGGACAAGGGAAGATTGAACGTCGGATGCTGCCTTTGATACTTTGTTGGGCTGTAACGGTACACAAACTGCAAGGTACCACCTTGGATCGGGCTGTCGTGGACCTATCAAACGTGTTTGCAAAGGGCCAGGCTTATGTAGCCCTAAGCCGTGTTAAAACACTTGCTGGGTTAGCAATAAAAACACTTGACCCAAAAAAGCTGTTGGACCGGCCCCACGACGAATGTTCTTTAACTGAACTTAAACGTTTGCGGGATCTTCAGCAGTAATGACTCACCTAATTCTTTTTCTTCTTCACTACCAACAGTCCAGATTGGCGGTAAATTTATGTTGCGGAGTAACATCACTCGTCGTCGAAATAATTTAAAATGGTACTTACATATACATAGTCTTCTACATCTACAACATTTTCGTTAAATAAAAACAGCTAAAAAGTTATAAATAAAAAAATTATTATTAAAAAAACAAAATACCCGACTGTACCAACAGAAACTTATTTTGAATACAAATTTACTGAATATAATTTATAAATGTTGATGGAAAGCATTGCAGGCGGGGACCACCTTGACCGCCACCAACGAAAATTCTTCTAAATGGTGCACAACCGAAATGACTATAAATAAGCCTCTGTTGGTCCCCGCCTGCGATGCTTTCCATCAACATTTATAAATTATATTCAGTAAATTTGTATTCAAAATAAGTTTCTGTTTATTTAACTATCGATTACGAACACATATTGTAGTGTATTTTAATATAGGTATTGTTTAAACGGTATTACATAATTAGTTTTTAGCATTTGATTGATCAATATTATTGTGGGGCTTGTTTTACTCTTTTTTTAGTGTGCAGTCGGGTATTTTGTTTTTTTAATAATAATTTTTTTATTAGTATTTTTGTTGTTATAGCAGCATCACGAATCTAGTCTAACTATGACGGTTTACGAGATGCAGCCCAGTGACTGACGGACAGACAGCACACTACAAACATACGATCAAATGTAACAATAAACTTAAACATGATATTCCTCTTTTTGCCAGAACTGATTGACAGATTGTTAATTGTATAGACCATTGTATATTGACCATAGTTGGTTGTTCAAATACTAAAGATATCTAATTAAACAAATTTAAAAGCAATCAGTAAAATAATTGAAATATAATATCACACGATTCTATTGGTGGCCACAGTTACGTTATATTCGAAACTTGGATGATTGAAAATCGATACCAAATATAAGAATACGTTACGCCACGCGTCATTAGTAAACAGGTATTACATACTGTTTTTTTCACAGGGAAAGTAATTTTATATTTTTAGGTTACCCTTGGCCGTCGGATTTAGCTTTGCGAGGTGAAAACTTAATTTTCTGCCCAATGCCCAAGTCTTCTTCATCATCATCATCATGTCAGCCTTAACACATCCAATGCTTAACATAGGCATCCCCTTTGGACTTTCACTTATACCGGTTGGAAGCGACCTGCATCCCGCGTCTCCTGGCGATCTTCATAAGATCGTCTGTCCATTTTGTTGGTGGACGTCCTACACTACGTTTGCCAAACCGTGGTCTACACTCTAGCACTTCGCGACCCCATCGGCCATCTGCTACGAACAAATAAAACATGGAAGCCGCACGCCATACTAAATGCCTTTCAAAAACGGTCCTGAATTTTAGTTGACAAGTGTCACCCTCTGTTCCATGCATCACGGCAATGAATTTGAATGTCAACCTATAAAAACTTAAACCGCCATTTAAAAATAGTTGTGACTTGTCTTGTGATTGGTCCATCAAAGTTTTGATTGGCGATATTCAATAAACATTTGTCAAAGATGTTGCGCCGAAATATGCGCGGTGTTAAGAAAAGCGCTATGTCCTGCCCATCTTGGCACAATTAAACAATTGTGTTTGGGGCATTATTGAGCTGGCGTTAGACGTCCATGTTATATATGTATGGTCGCAGTTAAATGCCGAAAGTAAAATCGTAAAATTGCATACAGCCCCCAGGGTCGCGATTTATAAAGTTACAATTTACAATTTTGCTGTTTGCCTCTCTTTCTAGCCAATACGTGCGTGCGTTAGAGAGGCAAACAGCGAAATGTAAAATGTAACTTTATAAAACGCGACCCAGGTGGTAATCTGTAAAACCCAAGATCGCTTACAGAACAAACACATTAGGGAGACAGATAAATAAAAAAGCTATATAATACGGCGAAATGACATTAACGTACATGATTCATATTATATCCACCCGATATCCAAGATAAAACAATACCAAACCACATAGGTCTTACGCATAGACAAACAAACTATAGACATCGCATGGCTGCATGGCTAGCGAAGATGCCATTCTGGAGTCCTAGATGATAAATGATAAGTAACAATTGTATTGAAATGACATATTTTAACGAAAAATCACATGGCTATGATGTGTTGATGTGACCAAGGAAATGTCCTGCAGGGCAAGTTCGGCTCACTTAGTGATGCCAAATACTAATATTATAAGTTAAAATAAAAATGAAAAATAAGTAGCTTCCTCTGTCTATCAATTTTTCTTATAAGTGGGAAAAAGACAGTGGCGTTTCGTTCACGATTGAACGGCAGAGATTGGCATTTTGGCTACGCACCCAGGGGGGCCATGATCACTTAATACGATTCAGTTTAGGTTCTTCTTGTCAGTTTTGGACAGTTATCCTATAGAACTGACACATCACAATTCAGATTAGGTCCTGAATTAAATCGCATTAGTAGGTCGTGGTAGCCCTCCCCCCCTGGTCAAACTAAATAAAAGCTTGTAAATAAAAGTGTACAATGCGGCGTCTAGGATTTCTTGTCTATGTTCTTCGTGTGCTAAATCAACGTGTTTACACGCAAACTTAGCTGTTCTGCCCTTGACGTAAGATGTAGAATGCATCGTTGGATCCGAGTTGTGGACTTGTTTGTTGGCATATTGATTGATTCTTTATGACTGAAGTATGTTATTTTATGGATGTTAGAAACTTGTAGGTACAGCAAAATAATTCAATTAGAGGCTAGATCAGAGAAGGTCGTACACAATTAAATGTGATATTCGGTATTTACGTAACTGTTGCGTAATAAGAGGTATTAATACGAGAGTTGTTTTAAATTGTGATAAGATGACCACCAGGAGGCCTACCAATACTAAAAAGATACTTATTTTGTGTTTTACACTTTTATACAATAAATTCAAATAAGATTATTTTCAAGAGTTTAAGTGTATTGCAGCAATTAACGAATAAAAAATATAAACTCATATTATTTAGATACGCTTTAAAAACTTTGCTTTATTTAAGAAGCCGCGAGATTGTCCTTCTTTTGAGTAGTTAAATATACAGTCAAGTGCAAAAATAAGTATCGAAAGAAGCCACTCATAAATATGTCATGACGTTCTTATTACACAGAATTAGAGTGCACTGGGACATAATAATAATAATAAAATAATAAATATCTTGGGACATCTTACACAAATCGACCTAGTCCCACGGTAAGCTCAATTAAGGCTTGTGATGTGGGTACCAGGCGACGATATATATAATAGATAGATACATATAGATACTTAAATACATAGACAGCCATGACCAAGGAACAAATATTTGTGATAAATAAATACACAAATAATGCCCTCGCCGGGATTCGAACCCGGAACCTCCAGCTTCGTAGGCAGGGTCACTACCAACTAGGCTACGGAGGCTGACAACATATTTTTGAACATTTTTGTGTACACCTTATTTTGTCTTTGACTGTACCACCTCTGTCGGATAAATATTAGCTGATATTTAATTTTGTTAATCTCTCGATTGCGCTGTAAAAACATATAAGCAAGTATATTTACAGTAAATAGAAGTAGTAATACTACTTAAAAAAAGAAATCAGAATATTTAATAAAATAATTTGTTTAACAACTACTTATTTTGTGACCATCACAACTAAAGCAATTTAACTTTGACACAGTTGTTAGTTCCCATAACTATGGCGTCAGATGGTGAATGTTTTAGAGTAAAGTTTTGGGGTTAAGCCGATGTGAGACTTTGGGTTATTAATTATTTATAGGAGTAATTAAGGATTTCAAAATAAGCTGTAAACAAATGAAGAGGTAACTACTTAGTTTCAAGTTTTGTTAAACCTGAGTCGATTATGCCCTCTGCTGTCAACACTATAGTCTGTATTTTAAAGACAAACGGGTCCAAATCGCGTAAACTTACGTTTAATTATATCCTGGCGTTTCGGGCATGACGTTACACCCGTGGTCGCAGGCAGACTGGCCCGTTTGTCTTTAAAATATGAATGATAATCGTGAAAGTTTAAATCAAAATACTATAGTCTGTACTTTTAGGTAATCAAACAATTTGCACATTTTATAGAAGTTATAAAATTAATTGGTTAACCAACCAAATACAATCGATCTGTAACTGATCGAGCTGTCTTTAATCTAGTATATTTGACAGTGTCATGTTACAACCTAACCTCAACTAGGTAGATTTATGTTTATTTAAAAACCTAAACGTCCCCAGAGACTATAAAACATCCATGACTGAGGAATAAATAAGTAATTATTTCTGTTATAATGCATAAAGGATTCGAACCTGGGACCTCCAGTTTCGCAGGCAGGGTCACTACCGACGGACCTACGGAGGCCGTCTACCACAGATGTCATATATACCATAGATCAAGCATACGTATCTACTTAGCGTGTCAAATGAACTCAGTGAAATCCACTGAGTTGTCCGTCTTTAATCGCAGCTTGCAGCTTTCGGGCGTCAAATTTTGTAAGTTGAAGTGAACAAAAACATTAATAATGCCTCCTTAAGTAATATTAATTGCAACAACACAAAAAAATATGAATACTCTAGGGCCTGAGACATATTTCAAATCATAGGCAAGTAACAACTTCAGTACAAAATCTGACACGCTCGGCTGCCATACAAATGAATGAACTTGTTTCTTCTATCCAAATCTAATTCTGTGCCGTCAACCGTTTATTATTTTTCTTCATGAAAAGGCAAGCACTTCGAATTAACCTGGGCAAATATAAGTACCGCAACTAATTACTTTCCTCCTCATATTTCCAATAATCAATATCACTTTGGTGTACGAGAACCACAGATTACCTCTTGCAGACTCCTTGATATTTCAGCTATCATTATCATCAGCCTCTCTCAGTTACTAGACATGACGCCTAAGTCCAGCAAAAAGCAATGGGAGAGCCTTTAACTATACGTATTAGGAGGTAAATGCCAATAACCGTTGGCGATCGCAGTAGTGTGACCACTATAATGACGCTGCTGCCAATCAATCTTCTATCAACGAATATTCATTGACACTTCACATAATCCCTTAGTCGACTCCTACGATACCCACGGGAAAATTAGGAATGGTGACAAATGTATTCTTATTACCATCATACCATCACCACGCGGCAACGTTGCTACTACTTGACAGTCAATTCCGTAATACTAACCATTTTCCCTTCAACCGCCCGGGTTTCGAAGTAAGTACCTACTTCATTTCATTTTTCATAACAAAAAATATTGTGGGTTGCTTTGGACACTTGATATCCAGATCGATTTTTGTAAGATGTCCCACAAGAAATATATTTATTCAATTGTCTTTGATTATCTTACGTGAATAAACTTACGAACACGCTGCATCTAGCGTGAAAGATCTACGCTGGAATACTTAATGGAACAAACATGGGCATGTTCCCCGAAGACAGGTGAAGGAGGCTTATTAATAAGATTTAAATTCACTCTGTTCGGGAATGGAAGACGGGCACGTAGAATATAATGGAGGATGGGTACAGTGAAGGGCATAAACAAATGCACACAATTCTACCTTATGCTATTGAAACAAGGGTGGTTTTTGACAATAATTGTATACATATTTATGGCCTTGGTTGTACATGAGGTAGGTATACACAGCCGTGACAACTTTATTAGATTTAACGTTAAAATGAAATACGGAGGGAAATATGGCATATAAGTAGGAATTAATAAAACATATCACAATTTCAAACATAGTTTTACTTTTAACGAACCACACAAGTATTTAAGTAGATAACGGAAGCAAATATGTATTATTAATTAATACAAATACAAATAATTTATTCGTGGCAAGCATGAAAGGACAAAACAAAACAGACAAATTCAGCATTTAATATTATACCACGAAATATAATAGATTCTTAATTCTATCTTTTGTAAGGAATCATGTACACTATACCTAATTAGACTCTCACCCCCTTGTTCATATTTGTTTCGATTGAGGCTTTGACTATGTACCATTTTATTGCAAAGAACCTTACCTAAGTGTTTTTAAACATAAATCTCAGTCGCCGTTATTTTAACGCATTTGGTCTGACATCTTCTATTCTCTTGGCACTGAATCCGCAGAGAAATTCGGATTGACACTCATAGGTACAAAATCAGTATCTTTTTTGACAGCTCTAGTCAATCTCATAGCACATTCCATTGAACTTCGCATGTCCCGTGGCACAGTTATTACCAACAAAAGCCGCATTCGATCGGATCCCTATAGAGCCTAAGCTTTTATCGAAACTCTCTGGTATAAAAGTCTTCTTTCTTCTTTCTGCCTCTTTTTCTGGTATCCTTCTGAGTTCCAGCTCTCTTCTTGTTCCTTTATTGATAGAATATGTTCTTCTGGGTGCAGCAGAAATGAGTTGCAGAGATATTACAAAGATAAATATCTTGACAAACATCGTAGACCGGAGCAGGTCGGATTGCTCAAAGAAAGAGCAAGGAATTTCCACAGATATAATAAAATAGCTTCCTGATGTGCCTAATTACAGAATTTTCTATAGTTTTTCGAATAGTGTACTTAGAAGGTATTTTCAGTTAGTATCGTAACTGGTAAACTAAACGCACTTCATATGAAATTATTCACACAATCACTTTTGCAGTTATAGAAAAAAACGATAGGTATTCAGAGTTTCATTTCTTTTTCGAAACTCGCGGGGTGTCACTTATTTAATTATTCATAATATTTTCGGATTTTATCACTATTTATGTAAATTATGAAACACTTGTCTGTTAGTAGACTATATTCAACTGAATTGAAATTGCTATAATAGTTTACGAGTAATAAAGACTTGGTGATTAAATTCATGTTAACATTGTTATGCAACAGTTAAGTAATTACTTAATTATGCGGCTGTGGATAGTTAAAAAGTGATTTCTACGGCTGTATTTTTCCTCTATTGATATGATACTTGTGGTAGTTTATCCCTTTATAATAAGGCAGAAGGAATATTTTAGCCACCATGTTTCAACATTGTGTCAAAGTGGCAAGAGTACAATTTTGCGCATTTCTGACATCTGCCTGCCCGTTAAAGGGTTATAGTCCGTTAGATCTAAAGCCGGAATTACACCTGTGAGTTCTTACGTAAGTTGTAGGGACCGAGCTATACTAAGGAATAAGATAGTGATATTCACCTCCCATTCCTTAATATAGTTCCGTCCCTATAACTTACGTAAGAACTTACAGGTGTACGAGCGCTCTAAGAGTGAACCTTTGACAGTTATATATTTATCTTTTTAATATGACATATGAATATGACTTACCATTTTTCCGATAGACTTAACGTCATAGGGATGACAGCTTAAAAATGATTCTAAGCTGTCATAATATGTTCGCTTAGTTCTTACGGGTGATAAATAAGTAATAGTAAGGCACTTGCGCGTAGAACCGATGGCCGTTGGGGCGGGAAGGTTCTTGAGTGGCGGCCACGTACCGGAAGGCGTAGCGTGGGTAGGCCCCCCACAAGGTGGACTGATGACCTGGTGAAGGTCGCAGGAGTCCGCTGGATGCGGGTGGCGCAGGACCGGTCATTGTGGCAATCTTTGGGAGAGGCTAGAGGTGTGCGCCACGCCGGCGCGGCGCCGCCGCGCCGCGGGACCCACGCCGCCGCCGCCGCCGACGTTTTCAAAATCCACGCCGCGATAAAAAATTTGCGGAATAAAATCATTTAAATTACGCGCCACGCTGATCATATGGGCATTAAACAACAATATGCTTGCGAATATTATTGACAAGCGGTTCCCTCTGACCGAAATCCCACTTCTGGATTACAGATTTTTCAGGCCTAAAGGAGATTGATACGTACCTACCTACGAAATAAAACACACTACTCGAGTAGAATTGTTCCCAATTTTACAGAATTCCATTATTTTGTATTCTTCACATCGTCGATCCCACAGTGTCTGAAGACAAAACACTTTAACGTGCGTCCCACCCGTCGTGACGTACGGAGCCGATACGTGGACACTGACGGTACGGCTGGTCCACAAGTTCAAGGTCGCTCAGCGAGCTATGGAAAGGGCTATGCTCGGCGTCTCTTTGTGGCCCGAATCAGGTCGGGTTGAATCAGAAATGAGGTTATCCGGCAGAGAACCAAAGTGATCGACATAGCCCACCGTGTTAGCAAGCTGAAGTGGCAGTGGGCTGGCCGTATTAGCCGTAAACCCGACAACTATTGGGGTAAACGAGTTCTTGAGTGGAGACCGCGTCTCGGCAAGCGTAGTGTAGGACGCCCTCAGGCAAGGTGGAGCGACGATTTGCGTAGGATGGCTGGCAGGAGCTGGATGCGAGCAGCCAATGAACGAAAACGGTGGCGTGAAATTGGGGAGACCTATGTCCAGCAGTGGACTGCGATAGGCTGATGATGATGGTGGATGTTTTTTCATTATCTATGTTAGGCCACCATAGGAGGCTTAATGACTGTCTATTAATTTAAGCGTTTGCCATCGATGATTTTGTGCTTCTTGAATAAGATATTTTTAGAGGAAAAAGGAGATGTAAGCTAAAAAATTGGCATTTGAAAAATTTGCTGTCGCTTTGCACGGCTTAGAAATAGATAACTGCAGCTTCGCCTGATAATACCTAAGTAAAATTGGCGAAAACCAGGTTTTTTTGTCCCCTGTTTCCTCCTCCAAAAATAGTCCAATTTGTAACAAAATTTTTTTCATAAGAAAGATACTTCTCATTTCGGTATGTTTCCTCTTTTTGGACAGTATACGAAATATTTTTTTTCGTGTGTATACCGATGTATGATTAGCAGCGTGGGCGATGATGGTACTATAAAGAGGTTGTAAAGCTGGGTATCTGTAGTATTTGAAATCTGGAGTACCTGTTGGAAATTCGTAGTATTGGGAATCTGTAGTGTTGGGTACTTGTAGCATTCGAAATCCATATTATTGGGATTGACAATATCTGTAGTATTACCTCTTATCTGTAGTATTAGGAATCTGTACAATTGGGAATGTGTAGTATTGGGAATCTGTAGATGTGTAGACAAAATGCGAGTTAATAAAATAATTTTCGTACACGATCATTATAACAATTGTCGCATAAAATGCAATCTTATATTTTTTTATGTTTTATTTTTAAAATAATAAACTTGTCCTAAACTATATCTAGGTGTTTAATACCTTCTCATCCTTATATATGAACGTATAGGGCAATAATACGGCCTTGACGCCGGCGTGGCGCCGCCACGCCGGCAAAATTTTGCGGCGCGCCGCCGCCGGCGATTTCTGTGCCGGCGCACACCTCTACGGAGAGGCCTATGTTCAGCAGTGGACGTCTTTCGGCTGATATAATGATGATGATGATGATGAAGGCACTTGTCCCACCACGAGCAAGTACGCTATGAGCGGCTATAGAAATTACCAAAAGATAAACGGTTCCGTGTGATCAAAAGAGGTGACTTTTATAGCTCATAGCTGAGCGACCTATATATCATCGATTCATGCCGTGTCTCTTTTATTTACACGGGAGCGTTTATCTTTTGTGCCAAGTGCCTAAAAGGAGTTTCTTTTCATAATAGTACACATCGCATCACAGAAAAGTATCCAGCTCGATTACCATCCTACAAGCATACACAAATTTCAACAAGAACAGTGAAATCATGATTGGTCAAGTTGTTTAAGCTCTTGACTCTCATATAAAAGGTCGTGGGTTCGAGACCTGGTGGCGGGATTTGCTTTTTTTTTTCTATAAAACTTTTAATGACGATAATTTTTGTATGACATATTATACTATTATTTATAAAATAAATTAAATTTACTTTAATTATTAAATAATACTTTTTTTCATAATTGATATACAATACTTGACGTAATTAAAAACAACAGTCATTTAATAATATTGTCATTTATTTACTTGAAACTCTAGCATGCACTTAAAGAATAATAAATAATACTAAAATTACTTTTTTACTTGCCGCACTTATTTGTCAGTTCGACAAATATACTTCCATTTCGCTTACGAATGTGCGTTAGCGATTGGCATTTTTTAAGATTTGGAATATCAAACATTTAATTTATTTCCATAATCTATTGAGGTATATAGACATATCATACAAATTCTCGTGTAATGAGAGCAACATTTCTAGGCAAGAAAAGCATTATTTTGTTATTTATTACATTACATTACTGTAACTAACGTTTTAAACTGCTTTCCATATGAGAGAAGAAACATGTTAACTACAAGTTAACAATTTACATGCTCTCATATTAATCACAGTTATAGACCTTAGAAAACCTAGTCCTTAAAAAACCTAATCAACACTGAACAAAGGTTGAAATAAGTCATAATTCATAATTGGCAGGAGTGTTAATAGATAGATACGGACAATAAATTTAGGTATGGTCTTTTTAATACTATGGAATATTAAAGAAACTGTTTGTGTTATGATAACACTTATAATAACGTATACCTAATTAATACTTGTTAATATGTCAGGCCCATGGAATTTTCTGCCTAATATGAAATTCCAACCTCACTTTTTTAAACTGTGAAATTAAATTAACATGTCGAGCAAAAAACGACAATTATTATGTGAGTGTCTGCTATACGTTCCTAACTTTATAATTTAAATATTAAGTAGGATAACGGTTTATAATTCTTCTTAATTTATTTACATAGAAGTTGAATACATTAAATAGAAAACCCGTGAGGTCAAATGATTAACTGATACTTAATAGCGCAAAGGATAACCATCGTTATCAGATACTTGTCGCAGCCGACCTGCCATACCCGCGACCATGTTAGCGCATATGTCACTATTACGCATGAGCTCCCATGTTCTGTGGACCTCTTCGTTTAAATTTTTTTTTGACCGAATTTCACTGGGGTCCCAATTGAGAATCATTTGACCCCAAAGATTTTCTATCGGATTCAGATCAGGACTTTTAGACGGCCACACAAATACAGTGATGTCATCCTGCGATGACAGCCATTCTTGGACAACTTGTGAACGATGCACCGAACTATTGTCGTGGACAAGATAAATTTGGC
The DNA here is from genome assembly GCA_025490895.1 of Thaumatotibia leucotreta. Taxonomy (NCBI): domain Eukaryota; kingdom Metazoa; phylum Arthropoda; class Insecta; order Lepidoptera; family Tortricidae; genus Thaumatotibia; species Thaumatotibia leucotreta. The sequence goes on along the minus strand of JALPQI010012983.1, from coordinate 13,565 downwards.
CTTCAGGATATGCCACGCGAACAGTCGGCAGCATGACGTCTCTTAGCACCTCTAAGTAGCGTTGACCATTCATACGGCTTCCTACTTCCACCAACTCTCCTGGACCCATGGAAGACATCCAACCCCAATAGCCTGAAAATAAATATAAAACCCTAGAACTATGTTTTTAACATCTATTACTTAAGATTTTTTTTACCTAAATACATATTTTGTAAACCACTGAGTTAACTAAAACCGATATTTATAAAACCGTAAACGTAAAGGATAGAACACCACTAAAAGTCTTCTGGTTTTCGAGAAATTCGCACTTTTCGCAACCAAAACCATTACTTAAAATTACGAAAAGTGCGAATATCTCAAAAACTTTAACTAAACCCAAATGTCGATTTTCTGAACCTGGTAAAGTTAAATAAAGTTGTTTTGGAACTTAACCATTTCAGTATTATATTATTTTTTTACATTATTTTGTATATTGTTATAATTTACTTTTATTAGTATTTCATTAAATAAGGCCTGTTTTCAATTATAACTTGTGTTATTTTTTTGAGTAGTAATTAAGTTATGTATTTGAACATGTATATTTTTTAAAGTATTTTTTTTTATAAATTTTCTATCAATATTTAAGAAAATAAAAGTTTTTTTTTTCGTTCAATTATTTTTATATATTATAGATTCAGGAGGATTCGTTAAAGGATTTCCAAAGTTTAGAAAAAACTATCCGCCCTACTATAACAGAGTGACTCGTTATAGAACGTTCAATCCAAAACGGTCAGTACGGTTTCATACAGAACCGGGAATCGAACCTGCTTGAAGTTATGTAAACAATTTTAAGTATAAATACCTACTCCGATTTTTTTATGCAATTTTTGTATTATTTACAAATAAATAGAATCTTTTATCGATATGGTTTTGTAATAAAGAAACTGCATATTATAAACCAAATTGGCTAAAATTATCGATTTACTTTTTAAGTAAAATTACTACCGCTTTAAACTCGAAAAAACGTCAAAAAAAAATAACCTCACTTACAGCCTTAATTTTGTGAATCTGTGTGTTTATAAAAAAACATATAAAGCTAACTATTTCTTTATTGCTACTGTTATTATTATGATACAGAAAAGTTATTGAATTTACCTATTTAAATCGTTTACTAAAGAGTAAGGGAGAAATTGAGGTTAGTTTTTCTGGAATCTAATTAGGTTTTGAATTTTCGTCATGAATGTGTGCAAAAAATGTCCTGTAATATTTATTTACCTTTATTATTATTTTGGTTTTTATCTTTTGTTTTCTCCTTTGACAATGGTAGATACTTTATGATACGGGCCATAGCCAAGTGTTATTTATAAAATAGTATTCTCAGATATGGTTGAGTATGTAAGGAATTTTCTAGTAAGGCGACAGATGTTTAAAATTGTGGCTTTTATTATTAAAAACTGTCCACGTAAAAAAGTGGTCGACGTTATAATGGCAAATAAGATGAAAAAAATAACAAAAATGAATTAATTATATATTTATATAATAGTATAATTCATGCTCTTTAAAATATAATACAAGACTTGTGCAACACATTAAGACTAATAAAATGCCCTGACTTTTCTTCTTACTCCTTCCATCAATCTTTGTACATCGGTTTCGGTGATCGTTTTACATGTTGTATCCCAATATTTTTTGAATTGTTGTACATCAGTAGCAATTTTCTGACTTCTTTTTAGCTTTCTTTTCATTTTTGCCCAGAATTTCACTACAGGCCGGAGTTCTGGGCAGTTTGGAGAATTTGCAGATTTCGGTACAGCAGAAATATTATTTTCGTCATACTATGTCAAAACCGATTTCGCGTAATGAGAAGTGGCTAAATCAGGCCAAAATATGACTGACTGGGCGTGGCTTCTTATGAACGGCAATAAACGTTTTTTTAAACACTCCTTCATGTAAACGACTTGGTTAACCGTGCCAGTTGTAACGAAAGATTAGCTTTTTTTACCACATGTACATATGGCTTGCCACACTAACATTTTTTTGCTAACTTGTCTATTTTTTTGTTGTAAATTTATCATCAATACCTCCTAGTTTATTTGCGACCTAAAACTGTAACCCTGGCAACTGCTTGAAATCTGTCTTGACGTAGGTCTCATCGTCCATCAAAATGCAATCAAATTTCGTTAAATAATTTGTATACAACTTTCGGGCTCGAGTTTTACATATTTTTTGTTTAGTAGCATTGCGATTTGTAACGCTAGACGCGTTATATGAGTGTAAACCTGCTTTTTGTTTGATCTTCTGGACGTACGACTTGGATAACTTACATTTCCTGGTGACGTCTCAAATGGACAGTGTTGGTTTCTTCTTAAAGTGCTCAATAAATTTCCTTGCCTTATTTTTAACCATGGAACCGTGTTTTCTACGCGAACCTTTCTTCCTTTCAACCGTCAACCTCGAGCGATAATTAGCCAATACCTTTTGGACTGTAGATTTAGGAACGGATAATAATTTAGCTAGCTTAGCTTGCGACATATCAGGATTTTCATTGTGAGTGTACAAAATACTTTTGCGCTTGTCCAGTTGGCTAGATGCCATTTTATTATAGTTATTATTTTTAAAATCGAAAGTAGTCCCAAAATAAACTTTAAATATACCGCTATCTAACTGTCAGAGTGACAGATTTCATTTTTCTTTTATTTTTATTTTTTTAAGAATTTTATGTCGACCACTTTTTTACGTGGACAGTCTTTATTATTGTATCGGTGCATGCATATGTCGGCCGCAGTACTTAATCATTTATGTGAGGTTTGCTTACCCAAAGTCATCCTTCCACTAGTTCTCATATCAATGAGGTTTTTGGGATTGTATCGCTCTCCTCTTCTTCTCCACAATATTTTACGGCCGTCCTTATCCGATTTAAAGCATTTCTCATCCGTGAAAATTACGATTTCGTTTTCCCAATCGAAGTCTCGATAACGTTCAGCGAAGTTTCTTCTAGCTGTCCGATGAGCGTCAGTAAGAGGAATTTTTTTGGCTGGCTTGTAATTGTGAATATTCGCAGCATGCAAATGTCTTCGAACAGTGCTTATCGAAACTCCGAAGTGTTCGGCACTCGAACGAGTAGACGTAAATGGATCATCTGTGTGTCGTTGCACTATGTTGCGATGCCGTTCAGACTCATCCGTGTAAACTACAGGCTGCGGACCTTGGCGATCACACTTAACGTCACCTGTTTCCTCGTATCTCCTTATCTACTTACGAACTGTTTTTCTCTGTTGATTAAAGTAATAAATCATATGTTAATATAATATCCAAGATCAAATCAAGTTAGTTAATGAGTCACAATACCAACTTAAACCTAAATGACTTGTCACTTACCGTTGTATTCAGATCCTGAGCTATTTCTGTAACACTATGGCCCTGTTCCCAGAGAACTATTATTTTAGTTTTCAGAAAATTCGTCAGTCGAACCATTTTTTGACAGTATAAAAATGCGGTTAAGTATTAAGGGGCAGTAAATGAAGTATACGCTGTAGTAACTTGCTTGCACAAAATGAACAAACCGAAGTTACATTTCTAAATTACCCACAAACAAGCTTCTATTTATTAAAACCAAATAATTTTATTACCAGTATTACCACTCCTATTCCACAGGTAATAAGATTGTTTTGTGATAATCACTAATGAGGGTGCACCGCAATAACAGAAACAGGATACCTATAATGTTGAGTATGCAAGGTAGATAAAGATACCGATACAGAAGTGCCCACACGAAAAAAACACGCTTGTGATGTGTCGTATGTGGAAATCCACATACGACATTTTTCTCTTTGATTGCCAGAAGGAATAGTATACTTCCATGAAGACAAAAAGACGTATCTGACATTTTAATTACAGATTATTTTCCGTATTACACGGCTGAATATTAGTTGCACATATTGATGGATAATTTCAACCTATCTCATAACAGCTGAGATAGCTCAGGGGCAAGATATGTGGACTAAACATATTGGCACTGACAACCCAGGATCGATCCCCAGCTAAGTTATAAAATATTGTGTAATTATTACAAAGGGTAATAATGAGACTTTGTAGTGTATTTTTGTATATTATGTGAAATTTATTATTGAAAGATGTGCAAATAAATATTAAAATTGTTCGGTGCTTGCGCATGGAAAAAGATGGGTACCGGCGAGGAAGGCGGGGGGAGAAGGGAAGCTACTAGCGGACAAGCGCGTCACGTGACGTGCGATAATCTTTAAGTTCTTGTCTGGATACGTTTCTCTGACGCTGTGTGTACATTGTGCATCAAGGGAGGTAAGTACGGAATTACTAACAAGAGTGTTCGAAGCCCGACGCCGTAGGCGGAGAGCTTTTAATGACTCGAGTTAGTATTCCGCTTACCGACCATCGACAGATGCATCACGCATACAATATTTTTCATCACACTTGCTGAAAAAAAAAGTTTTAAGACAAAATATTATCAAATGACGTACTGACATTTCTATTACTCGCTAGGGAATTTCACTTTTCTGTTACTCCCGCTACGCATGCAAGCAATGGCGCGCTTACAGAGCAAGTGTGATGAAAATTTAATTATAAACACAATCTGTAACACAATCCGTATTCCTTAACACAGATTGTTCTTTTGAAATAATTATAAATTAAATACCGAGTTAATTTATTTAATACCGGAAATTCTGATTTGGTTAGTACGTCACTTAAGATTGCAGCACGCTTTAGTCGGAGGGGTGGGGGGTGGGGGTGGCCATCAATTTATGCAACAGGTGCTAACCGGTTAAACCGGGGAGTTAGCAACGACGCTATCGGTTCTTGCTTTATTATCGCTTTAGAAAGTCCTGGGGAGCCACGATCTACTTATGAGATTCAGTTTAGGACCTAATCTGAATCGCTATGTGCCAGCGACCCTACCGCGAAAACCGAAATTCGTGAATTTCGAGGATTTGTCTCTTTCACTCTAATAACGCCTTCGTTTGAGTGACAGAGAAAAATCCTCGAAATTTACGGTTTTCGATTTTCGCGGTAGTAGGCCAGTTCCATAGAATGACTGTCAAAAACTGACAAGACAAATTTGAGAGATCATGATAGCTCTCCTGTGAGCCTACCACGAGCTGCTACCGTGACATTAACGCTGACATACTTTATTCATTATTAGTTATTTATTGTACAAGGGGGCAAAGTTGTTGTTTAACTGTCGTGCCAATATTGAGAACTGAGATAGCGAAAGATTTAAAAATTGAGCCACGAGCGTAGCGAGTGGTTCAAAAACTAGAATCTTGAGCATTGCGAAGGTCTCAAGGCACGAGAGTTGAAAATACTTTGCCGCCAAATGTAATAGGTACAACTTTTTTCCCCTCACTATCGCGAGGAAATATGATTACAAATCTCATCAAAATGTAAATAAACTTAAAGAAACCATTTAAAACTCAATGTCGAAACGTATCGTAGATTAGAGTTACTCCTGGTACTTAAATATAGCCAATGGCTTACAAAGTCACCAATGAAAACATACCAATTTAACATGTGAGCTCCGATTGCGCATGTTTACACTTATAGTGGGCCATAGGAATTAGAGCAAAGTCAAATTCCTTTAACCACAAGTTGATAAAAAGCGTTTTTACACGCTCGTATTAAAGGATAAACGAGAGCTTTAAGAGCTAGTGAGGGGAACAATATATCGCACCTTTAGAAGGAAAGTGACCTAATTCAAAATTTTGGAATGATGAATTATGTACTTAATTAGTAACACCTGAAAGCTTAACATTCCTTATTCGAAAATTTAGAATTAGGTCACTTTCATTCTAAAGATGCGATATATCCTGCTCATACGCTGCGCGTACTGCCAAGAGAGGGATAGAAAGTAAGTTCGCGTTAATTTGTTGGTAAACTTCTGTATTTTTTTTGTGACATCTAATATTTAAATTTATATACATAATAGTGTTGTGTTACTACTTAATATATACAACTTAAAAAATATTGAATAAAACGGTTTGAATTGTTCCACAAAAGATGGAACAAATTTAACTCGCAAGATTTTTATCACAAAATAAAGGAGGGTAAGAATACATTTGTCACCACCCCAACTCCTCCTGCAGTCGTACTAAGAGTCGACTATGGGATTGAAGTGTTACTAACCATTATTTGATAAAAGATTGATGATGGGCAGCAGCGTCATCATAGTGGACACATTACTGCGATCGCCAATCCGCGTGCCCAGCGTGGCGATTATGGGCATTTGCCTCCTAATGCGTCTCTACGCATAGTTAATAGGAGAGGCTTACGTCCTGCAGTGGACTATCATAGGCTGATGATGTATGTATGAATGTCATGTAAAGGAGGTTGAAAACATTTTTATCGAGGTGGCCACGCCGCAGATAATATATCGGTGCCTTTTGAAAATGTTTTTAATTTCCTTGGTTCAATGTTTTTATTAAGTTTCTCTTTGCACGAATGCACTACGGAAGTACATTAAGAGTGCAGTGAAGTTTCGCGCTGTAACAAAACTTTAAGCGCAACAATGCAGTTTTATTGGTTAAAAGCTTTTAGCTGAAGCTTTTAGACACCTGGGATAGAGGTGAGCTTGCGATACAATATCCTAGAGTCAAAGATTTCGCTGTGCTCGTTTAAAGGGGCGTAGTTACGGAAAAACACAAATCCATGCCAATTTGTCATTTTGTAAAATTACAATTCCTCCACCTCCTTATATATCTGTGAAACTACGGGGCTTTAATATTTTGCAAAAATTTCGAAAATTATTTCCTTACGTATAGTTGACAGGAAAACTTATTAAAAGTCTATAGTATTTCGAAATATCATAGCAATATGCTACGATCGACCGAATATAATTACGCAGCCGGCTAAATTTACAGTAAATCGGTAATTATGTTTTAAGTATATTTTTAGGGTTCCGTAGCCAAAATGGCAAAAACGGAACCCTTATAGATTCGTCATGTCCGTCTGTCCGTCTGTCCGTCTGTCCGTCTGTCACAGCCAATTTACTCGGAAACTATAAATGCTACAGTAACGAAATTTGGTAAGGATATGTGTTGTATGAACCGCTACAGGAATGTGATACTAAATTGTAAAAAAAACCATTGGGGTGGGGGCCCTCCATACATGTAACTGAGGGATAGAATTTTTTTTTTAGTTGTACATAAGCGTGTGGGGTATTAATAGAAAGGTCTTTGAAAATGATATGAAGGTTTATACGTCACATTTTTATTTAAGCACATCGTTTTCGAGATATCAGGTCTCAAAGTCTAAAAAATGTGTCCCCCCCCCCTCTATTTTTTAAACTACGCGATATAAAATTCTGAAAAAAATATATGTTATGCACATTAATAAACTCTATCAACGATTTTTGGTTTGATAAAATTATCTCCTATAGTTTTTGAGGTAGGTTGATTTAACTGTATTTTTTTTGATAATGGTACGGAACCCTTTGCGCGCGAGTCCGACTCGCACTTGGCCGGTTTTTATGTTTATCAAATTAAATTGATGGCCAGACAATAAACCGCGATTGAAATGGGATGCGAAAGTACTGTTGACACAACAATCTAATCAATCAAGTCAATCTAGGATATATTCAATAATATTCATAGTTATATTCATATTATATTCATAGTTTAAGTGCAGAGACTTATAAAGACAATAGATTAATTGATCACTCTCGACATCTATAAAACAACTCTTTTCTTGGTAAATGTCGTGTCATTTGTCTTGTCAACAGTACCTCCGAATCTCTTTCTGATTCCGGTTCGATAGTATTTTTAATTAGGAAGTCAGGTACATACCCACTTTACGGAAGACCTACGTATCTCTCACGGGATGGTACTCGTGTGGAGACCACGTGCTGGCAAACGCAGCGTGGGACGTCCACCCGCAAGGTGGTCAGACGGTTAGAGTTGCCGGGACTCGGTGGATACAGGTCGCATCCATCCGTCCAAAGTGGAAGTCTATTGAGGAGGCCTATGTCCAGCAGTGGAAAATGGCTGAAATGATGATGATGCTGATCTACCCACAATTTGAATTATCCGCCACTTAGCTAGTTTGTGGAATATTCAGAATCTTATTCAGGTCGTATATCATGGAGACAGAGTAATGAAAATAGAAACAGGCATTTTGAATAATGAATCACAGCTGTAATTTAATAAATATCACGAATATACGCGGCGTGGCGGAGCGGTTTCGTTGAATATATCATTTTGCGCGACAACTTTTTTAAGGTAGTATTTACGGAATATTCGTATTCATATTTCGATACATTTTTCGTTTCAGTAAATCTGTACAAGCAGTAAATATTACTAATATTGAATATTAGTAATATTGAAGTATGTCAAGTTGAAAACGGTCGTAATAAAAATTTGCCAAATTAGTACTTAGTACAAAAAAATGGCACCGTACGGAAAATGTCATACGTTTTGAGATCTTATGGCCATTGTGGGCATAGTTTGAAAAAATAAAAGTGTATTCTAACCCCCTTATTCATAAACGTTTTTTAACTTAACAAGCCGCTAATTATTGTTTGTCCCTTTTACTCTTATGGACACATTGCTAAGATCGAAAGGGACAAGTAATTATTAGCGGCTTGTTAAGTTAACAAACGTTTATGAATAAGGGGGTAAGTTATTTGTTAATACAACTGAATGACACATTTTTTTAGGAATAAAGCTTATGCGAAATAATGTCTTATCGGACCCACTCCTCGACTGTATAGGTATGTCGCCGATAAAAGTTTTAATCATTATATTCATCATATTATCATCATAATAGCAGTACACAGTAGCTAATGATGATTCCCTTTTTTATCATCTGTTGTTGTTGCTGTCGCGTTCTAACTACAGTAGAACCCGCTTAATACGATCACGTTTAATACGATTTCCCGTATAATACGCCATTTTGTGCCGGTCCCTGCAAGTTTAGTCATGTTTTCCTACATTTTTGTATGGTTAATACGATTCATCATCCCGTTTAATACGCTATCTGTAACCCAAGTTACATTGACGTATGTATGTCATTATTTACTTATAGATGTAAGCAGGAAGGTTATAATTTTATCAAACCGATTGAAAATTAGACTGGAAAAAATAATTCTACCGATCGCTCCTCCTTTGTAGGTAATTTTGTTGCACTGACCAAGCGACCGGTAAAGTTCATGTTTATCGCATACTTGCATGTGCAACCTTAGTACAATTTATTACAATTATTTATTTTCTTTATCTGTGCATCCGAATCAGTTAAGTATATACATAATTATATGTATAAGAAAAATATCTCATATCTAACATTTCACTGCAAAAGTTAAAATTTTACAAAAAAATGCAATTTCTTCTTCCCGCGTGATACGATTTCCCGCCTAAGACGCGTTTTTTGTCTGGTCCCTACAAAATCGTATTAACGGGGTTTCACTGTAATATGCAAGTGTGAAAGTGACACATGTCACGATAGATGATAAACGCCATCCATAAGCTCCCTGCTGGGCATAGGCCTCTCCCGAAGTTTACCACAATGATCGGTCCTGTGTTCATATCATGACGTTTAGAGATCTTTTACATCTCTAAATCTTAATTTCTCTTTATTCTGACAACTAGAGGCCTTTACATCTCTAGTAGTATAGATAGATATATCTCGTATGCATAATTGTGAACTTGTAAAATAAGAATTATTTTTATTTAAGTATTAGTATTATCCTTTATTTATCTCTCTTTTTAAGTTAGGTTTTTTTATGAAAATGTCTACAAAAGTCTTTTTTATGTAATATATTCTTTAATGCATGTTATTTTAATAAGATGTGTTATTATACTGTTTTGAAAAAATAAGTCCACCTGAGTTTCTTACTTGTTCTTCTCAGGAACGGTGTAGGGTTAGAACCGGTAGTAGATTTTTTTCTCTCTTGATAATGTCAGACGATTCGGAAATGCTTATTAATAAGCTTACTTGAATAAAGAATAGTTTGACTTTGACTTTGACTCTGACCACCCAGCGGACTCTTGCGACCGCCATGGTGAAATAGGGGCCAGCTTAAATGAAGAAATGCTTGGGTCTGTGTACTCACGTCAGGACTGATGTCGGTGAAGTTGGCGCTGGACACGAACTCCCGCAGGAACCCGTCCAGCTCAGTCCCCTCGATGTAGCCATTACCTGGAAACCATTTTTAATATATTTATTAACCGACATCAAAAAAGGAGGAGGTTTACAATACGTCGAAATCTTTTTTTTTTAAATATGTTCCCCGATTACTCGAAGACGCGTGGACCGATTTGAAAAATTCTTTTTTTGTTTGAAAGGGTATACCTTCTAGTTGGTTCCATTGTCACCGAATTCAGATCTGATGATAGGATCCTCGAGAAATCGAGGGAACTCTTCAAATGTTGTAGCCACACATGACATTTTTCATTTATTTTCGAAGACTAATCAAGTATTTGCGTCTAGTCGTGAACGTTTTAAGTTGGTGATCTGATGATGGAAGGTACAACTCCTTAGCAATTAGGAGTTGGGGGATAATTCTTTAAGTACAACATATTTCGTGTATTTTGGAAGCTATTTGAGTATTTGCCTTTATTTACTTCAAAGAGAACCAACAGCTTCATAAATAAAATAAGTAAAAAAAGTTTTAAGTTAAACGGTTTTTAATGCACCAAAAACTAGAAAATAAAAATTATTTGTAACTAACCGTAGATGCTACTTTTTGTAGATTAGTCATGTGAAACTATTATCACTGTAGTCTTCCCAAGTCGGATGCTGAAAGCCACGTTTAGCCTCTATGTCAGTGGATTAAGCGTATCCTAATCGGAAACTTTTACCAAACTGAAATAAAAACGTGGGGCGTACGCAATTGTGATTGTGTTAAGTCACTATAGTTATTTAAGAACACATAGAAATCAAGACAGCAATAGAGTAATAAGTATTGTTCTGGCCTTGGTAAAAGTTATTTACCTCTGTAGAAGTGTTGGAACAGATGAATGATTCATTGCAAAATTAAAGCTACAATTACATATTTTGAACTTGTATGTTTCTTCATAATAACGCCCCACGTTTTTATTTTAGTTTGGTAAAAGTTTCCGATTAGGATACGCTTAATCCACTGACATAGAGGCTAAACGTGGCTTTCAGCATCCGACTTGGGAAGACTACAGTGATAATAGTTTCACATGACTAATCTACAAAAAGTAGCATCTACGGTTAGTTACAAATAATTTTTATTTTCTAGTTTTTGGTGCATTAAAAACCGTTTAACTTAAAACTTTTAATACTTATTTTATTTTCAAGTTTTTAGTGCAACTTATTCCAGATCAAAGGATGTCGTTTGTAATATTCAATACAATTAGGGATGCTAGCGTTTAACTCTCGCGCTTTAATCACGACACAAACATGTGTAAACGTAATGGACAATATTTTATGTGTAACGAGAGGGGAATCGCTGCTGAATAGATATTTTTTGAAATCCGACACTAAAAAAATGTCAGCTTGAATGCCCGAATTGTCTCAACTGGACGTGTTATTCATACAATACCTTAGATAACAGAGGTCTGACAATAAGGAATATATCAATCAATTTGGTTTATTGAGAAAATCAAGTAGCGAGGCCCGACGGCTTGCCGTACACGATCAACTCACGCTGTCACTCTATCAGCTGGAGGACCGAAGGCCCGACGGCTCGCCCTACGCTATGCGATCCACTCACGCTGTCACCCTATCAGCTGGAGGGCCGCAGGCCCGATGACTCACCCTACGCGATCCACTCACGCTTTCACTCTATCAGCTGGAGGGCCGCAGGCCCGACGGCTCGCCCTACGCGATCCACTCACGCTGTCAATCTATCAGCTGGAGTGCCGCAAGCCCGACGGGTCGCCTTATGCTACGCGATCCACTCACGCTGTCAGTTTATTGGCCAGAGAGCCGCAGGCCCGACGGCTCGCCCTACGCGGTCCACTCACGCTGATGTCACTCTACCAGCTGGAGGGCCGAAGGCCCGACGGCTCGCCCTACGCGATCCACTCACGCTGTCACTCTATTAGCTGGAGGGCCGCAGGCCCGACGGGACGCCCTACGCTACGCGATCCACTCACGCTGTCACACTATCAGCTGGAGGGCCGCAGGCCCGACTGCTCGCCCTACGCGCTCCACTCACGCTGTCACTCTATCAGCTGGAGGGCCGCAGGCCCGACGGCTCGCCCTACGCGATCCACTCACGCTGTCAATCTATCAGCTGGAGTGCCGCAAGCCCGACGGGTCGCCCTATGCTACGCGATCCACTCACGCTGTCAGTTTATTGGCCAGAGAGCCGCAGGCCCGACGGCTCGCCCTACGCGATCCACTCACGCTGTCACTCTATCAGCTGGAGGGCCGCAGGCCCGACGGGTCGCCCTACGCTACGCGATCCACTCACGCTGTCACACTATCAGCTGGAGGGCCACAGGCCCGTTTGCTCGCCCTACGCGCTCCACTCACGCTGTCACTCTATCAGCTGGAGGGCCACAGGCCCGACAGCTTACCCTACGCGATCCACTCACGCTGTCACACTATCAGCTGGAGGGCCGCAGGCCCGACGGCTCGCCCTACGCGCTCCACTCACGCTGTCACTCTATCAGCTGGAGGGCCGCAGGCCCGACAGCTCACCCTACGCGATCCACTCACGCTGTCACTCTATCAGCTGGAGGGCCGCAGGCCCGACGGGTCGCCCTACGCTACGCGATCCACTCACGCTGTCACACTATCAGCTGGAGGGCCGCAGGCCCGACGGCTCGCCCTACGCGCTCCACTCACGCTGTCACTCTATCAGATGGAGGGCCGCAGGCCCGACAGCTCACCCTACGCGATCCACTCACGCTGTCACACTATCAGCTGGAGGGCCGCAGGCCCGACGGCTCGCCCTACGCGCTCCACTCACGCTGTTACTCTATCAGCTGGAGGGCCGCAGGCCCGACGGCTCGCCCTACACGCTCCACTCACGCTGTCACTCTATCAGCTGGAGGGCCGCAGGCCCGACAGGTCGCCCTACGCTACGCGATCCACTCACGCCATCAGTCTATCAGCCGGAGGGCCGCAGGCCCGACATGGCTGGCAGTGACACGTGTCTCAGCAGCATCAGGTTTGAGGAGTTGGAAGTCAGTATTAAATCCGTCTGTATCTTTTCGTCCAATATTCCGCAGGGTTTGAAGACGAAAGTCTTTGATCAGCGTATGTTGCCAGTGATGACCTACGGTACTAAACCGTGCTCGCTTACAATGGGCCTTATATAAGATTGCTCAATGCAATGTCACCCAAAGGGCAAAGGAGAGGGCTATGCTAGGAGTCTCTCTGCGATATCGGATTAGAAATGAGACCATCCGCAGCAGAACCAAAATAACCGATATAGCTCTTCGAATCGCTAAACTGAAGTGGCAGTGGGCGGGGCTCGTCGCGCGTGAAACCGATGGCCGTTGGGGCCGTAAGTTTTTCGAGCGGTGGTCACGTACCGGAAGGCGCAGCGTGGGTAGGCCCCCCACAAGGTGGACTCATGACCTGGTGAAGGTCACTGGATGCGGGTGGCACAGGGCCGGTCCTTGTGGCAATCTTTTATATTC
>JALPQI010012982.1:0-22020 GCA_025490895.1 Thaumatotibia leucotreta | reverse complement strand
GGTACTAATTATAATTCATACATTCTAAGACTTTCCAAAGCACACTTTATAATTAAATGTTTTTGTCTGCCATTCTGTTAATACATTGTATATTTTCCTTATTATAATGTTAAAGCAAATCAATTCCAAGAAATTCTTTCCCCTTTCTCTTGTCACTTAGCATAAGTACATGGGTATACTGACAGGTAGAAAGCCAATTAATAATACGGAGTCTAATATATCGTCCGAATGTGTGCCTTAAAGGAAATCAGCGAACTAAGTATGTAAAAAAGAGAATGATGATCAGCGATGACCGAGATAAGATAAAGTTGGTTATTTTGTAAACAAAGATGACACAAAAAAGCGCCACAGAACAAGTAAGTTCAAGTTGTTGTTTTTTTAACCGATTTCAAAAAAGGAAGAGGTTCTCAAATCAACTTTTTTTTATATCGGTATATAATGTAGCGGTGGTGGCTCAGTGGTTTAGACGTTTGACTTTCTATCCGGAGGTCGTGGGTTCAAATGAAAAAACTTTTGTACGGAATATTTACCATTAGCTTTCAGTGAAGGAAAACATCGTGAGGAAACCTGCATACATCCGCAAAGAAATTCAAAGGTATACTGTGAAGTTCTCAACCCGCTTAGGGCCAGCGTGGGGACCCCTATCCCTCTCATATATAAGAGGAGGCCTGTGCCCAGCAGTGGGACATTATATAGGCTAAAATATTATTATTTTATTATTATTATAGGTATATAATTATGTTAGGTATTAAATATCTCCGAGAATCGTGTATTGGATATGAATGGTAGGTACTAAATCGGGGTCTGATGATGGGATCTTAGAGAAATGGGTTGAAGTCGGGTTTTTTTATTGATGATTATTTGTATTTGGCGATAAAAAAAGATAAAATCATAATATTTAAATATGTACACATGAAAAATATAATACCTGTTAAACATAGACCATTGGTACTTAATTTTATTTTTAGATCTTCTGAATAATACTTACGTTGCAATTCATTGCAGGTTATGAATTCCACAATAATGAAAATCAATTTCGCGGTTGTACGGCATTTATTATTTAATTTAATTATATGGTCCATCAAAGTTTAATGTCTTCGTTGAAATCCATAAAACCAGCATCAACATAAAGTCTTAATATTATTAAGAACCAGCGTATGCTTTCAATTATCTTGATTTCGAAAAAAAATCGATATTCTTGTTTTGTCAAGGAATTTTATATAACTTGAAGTTTTTTATCAACTTACCTAAATAGTTGATAAAAATCAGCATTTTTTACATTTGTTTTTAAGTAAAAATTCATGACAAAGCGTAAACATATTTACCTTGAAGTTATCATGATCATGATTTGCTTTTTGTAATGCATCATTATCTCATTAAAATAATTGCTAAGCATTGACTTGACATGCTAAACATTTTGAAGACACTTACTCCCATTTTATTCGTTTGTTTGGTTGGAAGAGAAAGTTAATGCAATCCAATCTATTACTCAGCAAGACGTCTTCAAATTTGAATAACTTATCGATATCGAATGCGATGAGTCAGAGGTACAAAAGTTCAGAGCCTAAAAATAACCAAACTAAAATAACCAAATATCACTAAGTAACAAATACCTTCTTGAAATAAAGCTCGTATCTCAGTTCCGACTCAGTACTGACATAGGAGGTTGCTAAGACTATTGACAGTTCTATATAGTGAGTTTTGTTCCACATCGGACAGATATGGACTACATTGTAGGTACCGTTAAGCATGTGCATATCGAAATAATAAAAACAAAGGGGCATTGACTCGACCATTGTAAATCTCGAATTAGTAAAAATGCTACTTGAATTAAACATTTAGTCACAGGTATTAAAAAAAAGACAGTGTTTTGAGTGAAGTTCAGTAAGACTTACTTTTGCTATAACAACGTGGAAACACTCACAATGAAATGGATTCATCTACGAAAAAGAACGTTAATATGACTGATATACTTATCTGTCATCAAAAAGCTGAATATATCCTTTGGTTTCTTACAAACTGATATTTTTTGTAAGCAATAGAATTTTGTACCACGATGGTTTCTCGTCACTCACAGGCCTATTTATAAGTATTTGTTTTAATAGTCACTCACTTTATAATTGAAATAACACCTTTTCTGTTGCTCAGGAGAAGATAAGCAGCCTGTTCGAGCTACTTAAGGACACTATCTGAGCATTTAGTCGATCGATAAAAACTAATATGTAGATGTTATGATGTAAGCCTTCGCAGTGTCAACTGCTTTGAGATGACAGGTGGATGATCTACATTAAATTATTATACGATAATAATTTTATATATTTATTGTCTGATGTTTTTGAACACTATATTATTTATAGTCGCAGAACATTTCAGAAAAATGAGATAAGACAAATTTTAAGCAACCTAAATTGATTATTTTCTTTTATAATGTAAGTCACGTGGGCTATTTTTTTTTAAATGGTTCCCCCATTTTTTGTAGCATAAGTATTTGTTATGTGATTTCTACTCCAAATCGTGAGTTCTTTCGATCCTTATAGGGGAAAAAATTTGTGCCAAAATGTACATACATTTTTAGAACTTTCTATTCCGTTGCCGCCATACAAAATGTATGAAAAATGATAACGGTATAGAAAAAAAATTGGGCAAAAAAGTTTCTCTTACCAGGGTCGAAAGAACTCGTCATTCTGAAAATGGCCCAGGTAAGTGACAAAGTTCGAAATGTAGAAATCATATGTAAAATTTTTGTGAATTAGGGAGATTCAACTCGATATTTTGTTTCCTACCAATGTGTACGTTAACCAACAACCCTCAAGTATCAAAAAGTACTAGTTTAAAAATAATAAAATTTTCATCACACTTGCTGTCTAAGCGTGCCATTGCTTTCGTGCGTAGCGGGAGTAATAGAAAAGTTAAATTCGCTAGGGAGTAATAGAAATGCCAGTACGTCATTTAATAATATTATGTCTTAAAACTTATTTTTTTGTCGGCAAGTATGATGAAAAACATTGTATGCATCACGGTCGTTAAACGGAATACTAACTCGAGTCATAAAAGCCCTCCGCCTAACGTCGTCGGGCTTCTAACACTCTCGTTAGTAATTCCGTACTTACTTCCCTTGATGCACAATGTACTATTACAATTAACTTATAGAAAAATAACTTTTCTCCATATAAACCTATTATGTCGATATCGACTATTACGATTAAATTGCACATCACACTTGTAACAAAATATTAATGGCTTGTTGGCGTTAAGAGCTTGTGGCTATTAAAAGTAATGTTAGTAGGGAATCCTTGACATAATTTGTATAAATGTTTTTCCTCGTTTACAAGCGAGGCCCCTAGAAAATATGATATACCCTGAAAAGTTGGAAACATCTCCATAAATAATAAACACTATGTATGCGCGTTCACGTCCGTCATACAATTCACTTCTGGATGCAATAAGATGCTGGCATTACGACTTAAGATAAGTATCTAAGCGGTTATAATTATGATATGTGTAATTTTTGATGTTTATCGACTAATACACACCTTTCCTATTTTGTATATATATACACAAGATACTGATTTGAAAGGTACCTAAAAAACTGTACTCATATTTTTTCTATATGTATAAATTCACACATAGACTCATAATATTCACACAAATAGGATATTTATGATATTGATTTTGTTAAAGTAAATTCAGTATTAAAATTTGATTTCGGCCAGCAATCGTATAAATAACATCCATCATTGCAGCATGTTGAAAAATCAGTATTCATACCACCTATTCGAATACGGATCGTTTCTTCCCTGGTAGGAGGGAACAAAATGGCACTTTTCTGTTCAAGGACTTTCTATTGCCAGCCTAAAAAATAACGATTTATGTTTCATGCGTATCGTCATAATATAGGTACTACGAGAAAACCCTGCCCTAAACTTCTACAAATGGTTTTCAAATAACCTTTGTTGACAATGGAAGTTGTTCCAGGAAGGTTCACAACTAAAAAATACTCATAATATTATGTATGTGAAGATGGGGTTGCATTATTGTTTCCCGATGCAACACGATATTGCATAATTAATTGTATTGGAAATGTGTGTTGAATGTAATGGACTTGTAAACGATATGATACTTGGAAATAAATTAAAATAACACTTCTTTTTATTTGCTATTGTATACTTGGGATCATTGTTTCTTAATAATCTATTATACTTTAGGTGACAATGGAATATAATAATACTAGTAATGTAAGATCCTAAAAAAACAAAAATCACATGTTCTATTTCATAAATTAACAAGATACACTCAGTTGAAAAACAATTAATTAAAATAGGTCATTTACTTCCACAGCCGTACCACGCGACATATCGATTTGGTTTTTCCAAAATCATCCCTATTATTTATGTGTAGTGTAAGGAAATTACCCGGTACAACACTAGCGGTAGCACCGGCATGTCACTTCACTACGGCGTCGGGCGAGCTGTCAAGGGACGTTACACGGATATGGCGCGTCGCGGTTACTCTATCTTAAAATTACTGTGTGATTGCCTTGTTAACCATTGAATAAATTATGTATTAGTGATGAAGCGGTGTTTTTACCCTAACAGCTTCAGAAGTGAGATATTATCATACGCCTACTAAAGTTTAATTGACCAAAATGGGTACAATCTATTCCGCTGGTATCGGAGTCCCATTGTTGTGATTGAAATACTTGGATTCACCTGATTCTAATGAGTGAATGCACCAATTCTACTAAATGCATTATTGCTATAGTATTAATAATAAACGACGCAATCATACAAAGTACTTCGCGTAAAGGTAACCGGTAACTTCGTCGTCATGGTAACTTATCGTGGTAGGTCTGTGGCTAATGTGAATTCATCTCTTAACAGAGTTCCTAAATATTACGCACGGTAAGCTTGTTACAAAGAGGCAGATAAGAAATATAAAAAAAACCGGTGCGCGATGCACAGGTTGAAGATAATCTTAAAAGGGTGCCTCGGTTGTGTGGTGTGTGTTTTGATATGTTTTCAGATTTATAGTAAGCACTAAATATTACATTTATGTGGACCAAGAACAAACTACAAGTTAATGGTACTAGTATACCATAGTATACCCAGAGCTGCAACAGTGCTGCATAAGGCATAACACAATCAAAGCAATGTACCATGGAATAACAGGTGGATTGTTGTATGATACATAAATGTTGGAACTTAGTAATCCCATTATTTAGTTGGATTTAATTAATTGAAGTCCCAAGGTAAGAGCCGAATAAAAAAAAAGTGTACATTTAACGGTGAGTCTTAACTTATTTTAATATATGTCAAGTTTAGTATCATATTGACAGATTGGTCACCATTTCTCCTGAATAAGTTCCTTGTTTACATGAAGAGAAAGAGTGGAAACTGTATAGAATAATTTTGACAGTTTCATACTAATTGTACTGTTCAGTATGTATGGACAAGTGTATTGCATTGATTTGGTTTGTGAGTTTTATCTTAGGTACATTTCAATTATTATTTACCTATGAATGTGGAATACTATGAAAGCCAAGCCGTTCAATTAGGAACTGGCCAACTATAGTCTGTGATACTTAAATAACTTAGAAGATATTTAGTAACATGGTATCATCTTCTACATCTTTGTGGAATGTACAAAGTGAACAACATTCATAATTTGTTACAACCTATGCCATGTTCATTCACAAGAATTTGATGAAATGATCATACTCTCTCTCATCTTTTTAGTAATTATCATAATACTTCATACCTAATGATATGAAATAAGCATAAACATGCTATGCTTGTTATTCTTAATATGTGACCATATATTAGTCAGTACAGGTCATGAACTGTGCATTCTATTTGTGTACAGTCTACTACAAAAATAGGTCTTCACCTTAAGAACTCATTAATTTGTCAATATGGTGTATAGCTTCCCACTACACCTACATGCAATATTAACATTGAAGTCAACAAAATGGTAATAACTCTTTTATTATGAAATTCTACCATTTTGCAATAAGTACACTCGTGCACATATAAGACATTGAATTCCTATTAATTGTTGTTTCTAGTATGGGAAAATACTTATTTGGATTTTAAACATACAAGTACCTATTACAAGTAGGACTTAATGTAAGGCGTGAAATATGAATGCCTGATTCAGGCATCTAATGCAAATGTTTAGTATACCTACTACAAAGTCATCACCATTATCAGCTTTGTTATACAGAGATTGATGCAATGAATACTTTGGTTAGACATTGTCATGCAACGGTACAACAGTGACATGCCTTCTTGGCTCATCAAGTCATCCGCTATCTGGTTTTAACCTTATATTTCAGATGCATGTTTTCGAACAGCTACTTAAATAAACTTAGATTATCTTGAACTTTCAAGTCTTTCACAGAAGTGTCTGAGGTATTATACTGCTACATCACTTACAATGAAATGGATAAAATGATATCAATAATATTTACTTATCTAAGATTTGGGTAAGTGCAGTTGGCATATTGACTTATGGGGTTTTTGTTTCACATTGGAAGTTGAAAAATGATCTGTTGGAAGAATGCATAACCTACAAGGTAAATTGCTTATTTAAAATGTTTAATGATTCTAACCTATTCACTGTTATTCATCATCATCATAATGATTAAAGTTGCCAGTTACATGAGAAGTTCAGTTGAGGCCACTTCATTATTTAACAATTTAATATTCATTTCACCCTCAAGGTATAACTGATATGTATTACAATTATGCAAGACGCATCATGAACAATACATTTATGTATATGACAATTGCACACAATAAATGTGTTCAGTGCTTTATAATTTGTCCAGTTACAGAGATGCTGTGTTGGGTATGATACATTTGTGCAGTACATATAGTTTCTTTAAATACATGGGAACCTCAATAATACGAACCCTCAATGTGGCAAACCTTGATAAATGGTAATACTATTTTTTATATCTATTGAATCAACAAAACATATTTAAGGAATTTTTGCAATGTGCTTACCTTTTATGGAGCTGCTTGGAAGTGAACAGCCAAGTTCCATATGATTATTATCATGGGACTTATGGACTGGTGTTATTGTTATATACCATTTTATGAACTTGTGTCTCTTACAGAATATAGTTACTGAAATGTTGTGGTTTACATAGCAAATCCTGTTTCTTATAAAGTACACTACGATGATATGATGACATGCAGAGAATTCTTTTCACAGGTTTAATTATTGAATCCAGCATGTACCTATATGAATGCTCTTAGTGTACAATGTTCACTATGAAATGATGATGTTCAAGAATTCTCAGATTAAGAACTGAGTTAATTGGAAGAGGTGATTCTTGCCTTGTGGTTTAATGATAATGACTCAATCTTTTGCAGGTTTGATGAATTTTGTCTAATGAAAAATGCTTTGGTTATACAGCGTTATATGACCATTCATGATAGTAGATTCATGCTGGGCAGCAGCGTCATCATAGTGGACTGGGATAGGCTGATGATATGACATATTACAGTGTTCACTATAAAAGGAATATGTTCACAAATACTCAGATTGGTACCTGAGTTAATGAAACACGTCCATCCTAATTTATAGTTTGGTGCTGATGTTGCCCACTATTATAAATTTAAAAGTGTGTCTTTTATCGTTTTCTGAATGGCTCATTATTACATTATTGACACCTGCTATTTCTCCATAAATCGGAAGGGAGACATCCAAACTTATGAGTTACTTTAACATTGTCGTTATGGCAGTTGATTATTTGCTCCTAACTTAAGTGCTAGGTGGTGTATGAGTTCGGAGTTATGTTATCCGTTGATATTATTACGAAAGAGTCTTGCTATCATTCAAATAAGATCTCAATTCTAGTTATTCACTTGCTCCTTGGTTGAGACCTAGGCTGCCTGTGAAATCAAATGACATTGTAATTGCCCGTAAGGTTACTCCTCGATTAAGAACTTGGTGGTGTTACGGTGTATGAGATCTCGTTTATATTTTGTTGCCAACTATTGTTACTTAACTATTAATTGTGATCTGATTCTTTAGTCATATAAAACATCTGGGCTGGCGCCTCCATGGCGGTCCTAGATAATACATTTGGGCTGGCGCCTCCATGGCGGTCCTAGATAATACGTTTGGGCTGGCGCCTCCATGGCGGTCCTAGATAATACGTTTGGGCTGGCGCCTCCTTGGCGGTCCTAGATAATACATTTGGACTGGCGCCTCCATGACGGTCCTAGATAATACGTTTGGGCTGGCGCCTCCATGGCAGTCCTAGATAATACGTTTGGGCTGGCGCCTCCTTGGCGGTCCTAGATAATACATTTGGACTGGCGCCTCCATGGCGGTCCTAGATAATACATTTGGGCTGGCGCCTCCATGGCGGTCCTAGATAATACGTTTGGGCTGGCGCCTCCATGGCGGTCCTAGATAATACATGTGGGCTGGCGCCTCCATGGCGGTCCTAGATAATACATGTGGGCTGGCGCCTCCATGGCGGTCCTGGATAATACATGTGGACTGACGCCTTAGTGGCGGTCCTGGATAATACATGTGGACTGACGCCTTAGTGGCGGTCCTGGATAATACATGTGGACTGGCGCCCCAGTGGCGGTCCTGGATAATACATGTGGGCTGGCGCCCCAGTGGCGGTCCTGGATAATACATGTGGACTGGCGCCCCAGTGGCGGTCCTGGATAATACATGTGGACTGGCGCCCCAGTGACGGTCCTGGATAATACATGTGGACTGGCGCCCCAGTGGCGGTCCTGGATAATACATGTGGACTGGCGCCCCAGTGGCGGTCCTGGATAATACATGTGGGCTGGCGCCCCAGTGGCGGTCCTGGATAATACATGTGGACTGGCGCCCCAGTGGCGGTCCTGGATAATACATGTGGGCTGGCGCCCCAGTGGCGGTCCTGGATAATACATGTGGGCTGGCGCCCCAGTGGCGGTCCTGGATAATACATGTGGACTGGCGCCCCAGTGGCGGTCCTGGATAATACATGTGGGCTGGCGCCCCAGTGGCGGTCCTGGATAATACATGTGGGCTGGCGCCTCAGTGGCGGTACTGGATAAAACATTTGGGCTGGCGCCGAGAGGCGGTCTATATCAAATACTGGTTCCATTGCGATCTGGCAGTTAATTCATATGTTTTATGACCTTATATCGTGTTGTTTTAACCTCATTCCTTAGCAGGGCAAGCCTGGAAACGGGCGTCTGTTTGTCTAGCTGAGTATATGTAAGGTGCACGCAGCGGGTCTTACGCATTGCTGCCGGAACGCGTCAGTTGACGAATTCACCGCACTGGCAGACTTCGCCGTAGCCCAGGCGCGGGAGCGGCTATGTACGCGCTTCTGCGCGAGTCATCGGTGACTAGTACGGACACAAGCAGTCATCCCAAGGCGCTCTACGTCGCCGGATACAACTGTGAGCTTGTTCCATTACTTTATTGGCATTATAACATTCATCATTCGAGGAATGTGTACATCAGTAATTGTGTGATTATTCAAAAATCAATGATATCATGTTACTCGTAAGTCTGTCTGTACTGTGTATAATCAAACAAATTCGCAATTAGCCAGCGAACACTTGACTGATTTCATGATGTTACATTTATTTTATTAATGTCATTAATCCTTTAAAAAATGCTACTAGATGGCGCTGTCCTAAGTGCATAATAGTCTCATACATAATGGCGATATATTTACAAGTTCAATGTCAAAAAAAAGAAAAAGAGTTTTCATTAATTGCACATCATGCAAGTAAATGATATCACTTTAATCTTGGAATCGCTCAATGAAAGTATTAAAATTTGTATACTGACTATACTAAAGATTTTAAAAAAAAGGGGGTTGACCTGGTTCTTGCCACTCCACATTAGCACAATTATAATAAGCCCAGTTGATAAAAGGTACATCGTCATTTGAACATATCTTGTCTGTCTGTCCATGTTACGCTTGACACTGACGAAATCGACGAATCGGTTCGTGGACGACGGAACGTCGCACATGTTATAGATTCATGGCATTCAAGACCTGTGTATGCGTTACGCTTAAAATGCATTTGTTCAATTCGCAGTGTATTGAACCTATGAGACTTCAGTCACACAATTTGGGTGCTGGGGCTGTGAAAGTTAGCGGCCTACGGTGAGCTTCTGTGAAGACCTGAAGAATTGACCTTCGGGCCGAAGGTTTGGTCAGTGAATGGCCGAACTGTAAGGAAATTAGCCCGGTACAACACTAGCGGTAGCACCGGCATGTCACTTCACTACGGCGTCGGGCGAGCTGTCAAGGGACGTTACACGGATATGGCGCGTCGCGGTTACTCTATCTTAAAATTACTGTGTGATTGCCTTGTTAACCATTGAATAAATTATGTATTAGTGATGAAGCGGTGTTTTTACCCTAACAGTAGGTAAGAGGCGACACAAATGCATAATTATATAACCACCTACCTGGTAATGTACCGAGGAGAAGTTTCATAAATTGCGAAACTTCTATAGAGAATGTTCTCGGCAATGTCAAATCAAATCATACCAAAACCATTGTATATACATGCCTTTTAAAGTATATTTTACGCCTTGTTTATTTATTTTGAAATACTATAATTTTTATAAATACTACTATAATTTTTATTTTTTATATGTCCCCACCTCGGACATAGGTGATCTTGGTCGTTTTTCTTTGGTATATGACATCTAATATTTATAATTTTTATAAAAAATTTTTACTCTCAAATTCTCATGAAAATTCACGTAAATTTCCGAGTATATTCCCGCAATTTTGAGAATGTGCTGCAAGTTGTACATTGCGACACTTACCTATTTTTATCATTATCACGTAATAAAAATGTCTCGGTCATTTTTTTTTCAATGTTGTCCCCCACTTTTTGTGCTACATGGGTACTTATTTTTATATAATTTCTACACAGAATTGTGAGCTCTTTCGATCCTAAATGGAGAAAAATATTGTCCAAAAATTGACATATTTTTACGAAATTCGATCGGTACACAAAACGTGATTGGTTGATTTCGTAGAACGGGCGCTAAAACAGCGAATGCTCTTTTGGTTTAAACGCACCTTTACCATCATACAAATTTAGTTTAAGGAGCATTCCATGAACACCTCGACTTTTTGTCGCTTACGTGTCACTATGGTAGCTATGGTAGATATAATGTGCTAGCTGCTAGGAAACACTGTCCATTTTAACGCCTAGATATGGTATTATTATATCGTAACTCAGCTTACTAATTTAATTTATCAAAAGTATTGAAAAGACAGTATCGCTTATGACACGTTTCCATGGAATGCCGCATCTATTGTACATTCAAATACCTAATAGAATTGTTTAATTTTCGACATGCTGCAATAATATGCAAAATAGTATTCTTGGGTCCATTCTACCCGATGTGTGGACCATTCCCTCAAAAATACCATAGGTTTTCATATTCTGAGAAATAGTTAAGGGGAAAAACAGTCGGTTTAATTTAAATATTCTAACTAGTTCTCATTTAAATTCAAACCATCATAAAAGTTCACCATCAAATCTTGTCACAGGTACGCAATAAAATTATTACGCACTTCTGCTTCTTCTGAGAAATAGCTTCAGTAGTCGTACTATGACTTTGCAAGTATCGGCAACGTTAGGTTTTACTCGATACGTAAAGCAGACCATCGCGCTCACACCGATATATCCGTGCGAGCGCGATAGAATGCATTACGTATCGATTAAACCCGAGGGGCCGCACATAGTGTGCCACTAAGAGGGATAGACATAGTCACTTACTACTAAGACGAACGAAAGTACCACACAGGCACTTAGTGACGTATTCAACGCATTTGTCTGGCACTTACATTTAGCATCTAATGCACACACACACAAAAAATAGTGGCACAGTGATAATGACGGACGATTATCGTTCCTTTTCACTTCCACTAGTAAAAAGTTTCATAAGACCATCCCTTTCGTTCTTGCTATTATTATAACGTTGTCAAATCCATATTAATCCTACATTCATGATTAAACCTAACGTATCCTTTACTTTCCAACTTATTGTACGGCTATAGGTAGCCGTAGCATGAGCTGCCGTTGCAGTTTTAACACGAACTTACTTTCTAATCGGCTCACTCGCAACAATACACGAGTACCAGCGAGATGTATCCAAAGTAAGTCTGCGTTTATAACGCGGTGGTAGCTCATGGTAAGAACACAGGTAAAAAGGTAACATAAATAAATAAAAACACCTCCTCCACCCCGGACATAGGTGATCTTGGTCGTTTTTCTTTGGTACCGTGGATTGGGGTTACTTTGATCAATTTCAAAATTCATTTGTATGTATCTCCATGAATATCCATTAAAAAAAATTACAAAAAAAATTACAATATCGGTTTTTGCTCCTCTACCGATTTCAATACTCATATATTTTTTATTATAAACGTAACTCTTGAAAAAAAAAATTTGAAGAGGTGATCAACTTTAAACTGAATTTGGAGCTACTTTGATAGCCCCCCTTTTTTTGACGGATTTCGATAGTAACCCCTATAGGGAGTAAAACTCTGAAACATACAAAAAAAATCCGTTCACAGGTTTAGGAGTTATAAGGATTTTCATGCATTTGGGGTTACTTTGACAAAGAGAAACAAGGGCATGTACGAAAAATCAACTTTATTCAAAATACAAACATATGTAATGATTGAGATCTTCATTTTCCCACGTTATTATGTAAGGTACCATATGGTATACCATAAGCCTCTGATGCTTGGCGAATCGACAAGTGGCCTTCGACCACTTTAGTGATGGCACGATTCAAAAGCTTTTCAGTATATTTTTTGTGGTTTCGAGAGTCCAGTTTTTTTTTGTATGTTCGCGGCATTGTTCTAAAATAATAAAACGAAAATTAACTACGAAATCCCAAAAAAAACTACATGAAACACCTAAATAATCTAAAAACCATATTTTGCGGGGTGTCATTGATCAGTGATCAAAGTAAACCCGTATAGGTGATCAATGACACCCCATGCCACAAAAACCGAAAAATCAAAATGGCCGTCATGAATATGATTTGTAACAAGCATCGATGTTATAGGCCAATACATGCCTGATTCAATGAAATTAAAAAAAAAATCTGTTTGCTATGTTGAACATTGTACATTAGAAGTTATTCAGGCTATGAAAAGTACACAAAAGTAATACTTACGCATTTATTTATTTTCCAATTGATCCACTTGCTAGATCCCATCGGCACTCAACACGAACTGACAGTGGCGTGCAATGTTGCCAACCGTAAAAAAAATACCCAAAGAATGCGTTCAGAAATCGTAATATTCAAGTTTTAACAAGAAGTAAAGTTTTTATCAAAGTAACCCCAGGAATCAAAGTAACCCCAATCCACGGTATATGACATCTAATATTTATAATAAATAAAAACATTTTACCTTATAAGGTGTTATAAATTTTTCATCACACTTGCGGTCTAAGCGCGCCATTGCTTGCGCGCGTAGCGGGAGTAATAGAAAAGTGAAATTCCCTAGGGAGTAATAGAAATGTCAGTACGCCATTTAATAATATTATGTCTTAAAACTTATTTTTTGGTTGGCAAGTGTGATGAAAAACATTGTATGCATCACGGTCGGTAAGGGGAATACTAACTCGAGTCATAAAAGCCCTCCGCCTAACGGCGTCGGGCTTCTAACACTCTCGTTAGTAATTCCGTACTTACCTCCCTTGATGCACAATGTACTGTTATTTCAAAGCTAATCAGTGGTTGCACTTGAATATTTATGCAGTTACCTACTATTGATTAAAGAGTGTCTTGGGGCACTTTTAGTGAGGATAAATGAAATTAGTCATAATAAGAAATACGTAAGATTTTAATGTCTTTATTTATAAAGTACACTTGATACACATGAATTAAATCTAACTAACCTATGTCTGGGCATGTTCACATGTAGTACACAGTAGGGACACCCAATTAGCGTAATGACAATTATGTACGATATCGTTACAAACCTGGCTTGCACTTAAGGTTTTTTTTTTTAAGTTCACACTAATTGGGTGTCACTAAAAGTGAAAAGCTCTTCCACATAAAATTGGCCTTTGTGGCACTGTACCGAGGATGCTAGCGTCATTTCCTTGCTGACTTCAAGGCTTTCGAAGTATGAGCATTGCGGTGCTGATACGCTGTGCGAGGAAGTCACCAGCTCTTGGATCTTAGTAACGTCGTCATAAAAATAAAGAAAATCATGCAATAATTATATTGCAGCCACATTATCTTTATATTTTTGTGATCTAGCCAAAACACAGGTTTCATTTCATTTTATTTGCTGTTATCGGCTGTGTTACGAATAAACATAAAAATACAACTAATATATAAAATTGCTAAAAATAACTAGCTACTTAGTTGAAGTCACCGAGATACGAACAAAGGGTTCCCATAATGCTGGCTGCGTTCTCCCTCTGAATTACCTATCGTTGTGCGAGGAAAGAGCCAGCTTTGGGATCCTCGGTGACCTCGAACAATTTTTTGGATAACTCTGCTAAAAGATATCGAGCGTCTGAGCACCATGTCCTCAGGGTGTAAACAACAGACGTCACAAATATGTGCTGATTCAAAAGAGCAATATATTTCCTGCTGCTCCATCACCTATCTTAAGGAGTGAATTCTTATTTCTTCTTCTTCCATATAAAGAACCGACGTACCAAATTTGGAATGTCTCCAACCGAAGGTTTTGGCCTTTGAGCTAATATGTCATTCAGTGTCTCCATTTATACAGGGTGTTTTTCTTCATATGCTATAAATTTAAGGAAAGCTTATGTAGGTCAAATATAATTAATTTGTCTAAGAAACTAGTGTTTTAACTCTTACTGTTATTGAGTTATTAAAAAAATAAGTTTAATCACTGAACATGTGTATTGTAAGTGTTCATATTGGCACTTATACAATTTTTTCTTCGAATATTTTTACTAATACCGTTTTTTACTCATAATCATCATTACTCCGAAAATTTTATCTCATACTTTTTTTCTTAACTTCTACCTACAATGTTCATAACGATTTTTATTTCGAAATTTTATCCTCCTAAAGTCGTCAAGTAGATTAATCTATACTCATAAAGTTATTTGAAATAAATTGTTTATTTATAAACATTTTCCCATTAAGTTCACTCTGTTGTGATATAATTCTTTTATGAATAACATAAACTATGTAGTCATAATGGGCTTTGTGCAGAAACTGTTGTGGCATACTCAACTTTAGCATATTTCTTTGTGGCAGATTTCGAGTTGTTCGAATATTATTCGAGCATAATTTCGATGCTCCTATTTATGATGAGGCATAATCTGGATGTGCATAAAAAGTATCGGTATAGTTTGTTTTAGCATAACAGAGAAGGAATAATTACAACTTCTCAATATAATCGAGGTAGTAGTAATATTCTGTACGTTACTTACTGTGTTACTGAGCTGAGTACTTTCTAGGTTGCTAAAAAAAAAATAACCTCGAAGACTAAGGCGGGAGCAAAGCTCCCGCCTTAGTCTTCTAACCTAACCTATCCGAGTCGGATCTGCCCCGGAAGGTTTTGTTCGCTCGCTTCGCTCGCTCACTGCAGAAATTTTCACCCTCACAGCAAATTCTGCCTGACGAAAAAGGCAAGTTTCGAAAATGTGGCTACATGCCCAAAAAAAAAATGCAAATCTCATTTCTGTCTTATAACACTCGGCGTAAATAATGATATGCCAAGATAGTTTCGGAAAAAATAATATTCGAAATATTGTTATTTAAGCCAAGTGATGTTTCTGTCTCATTAAGTTGATGCCAAAATAGATTATACCAAGTCTGTTATGTCCTAAGCGTTTCGGACAAAAAAAGTTTAGAGGGAACCCGTTTAGTACAGTACCTACTCTGCCACAATCTGATTTGTGCAGGTAGCTAGTTTACAGTAATAGTACGATTTATATTTAATTAAACAAAAATAATTCATACATAAAACCAGTACAGATAAAAATAAATACCTATAACATTAGAATATATAGCATAAAATAAGTATAGAGAAAAATTATATAAACATAAAAGTTAGTACTAAAAATATGTATGAAAAACAATATTATGAACATAAATAATTCTATGTGATGATAATTATGAACAAAGATTATTCTAAATACCGATCATTATGAAGTTAAATTGTATAAGAAAAAATTTCGGAGTTCCAATAATCTAAGTTGCAATTTTATAAATACTTTGGCGCACCCGTATTGTAACCTTTATTACATTCTAATGTTACTTATTTTGACATATGCCGTCAGACACCTGAGATTAACTTTTATACTTCCACCCTTATTCAGAAACGTCTTCTAACTCGTCAAGCCACTAAGTAATGTGTGTCATTCTCGGTCTTTTAAAGTTATTGATAAGAGCAAAAGGGACAAACAATACTTAAGGCTTGCGAAGTTAGGAGATGTTTACAAGTAAGGGGGTTAGATATTATTATCTTTGGAATATTCTTCTTAGACCATTTGGAATCTAGAGAGCCTCAACTCTTCCCGCGGGAATTGTATGAGTCGACTATGGGGATTAAAGTGTTACTGACCATTCTGTCATTTGATTGATGATAGGCAGCAGCGTCATTTCATTATAATGGACACATTACTGCGATTGCCAATCTGATTACAATGCTAGCATGGTGATTATGGGCATTTACCCCCTAATGCGTCTATACGCTTAGTTTATAGGAGAGGCCTTCGTACAGCAGTGCACTGAGGTAGGCTGATGACGAAGTGTGCAATTGCATTAATTTTACTTTTAGTTTTGTTGCAATTTGCGTGTTTATTAAGATACCTATTTTACATTAATTTTTCAAGCGTTCCAACAGCCGTGACTGCGGTTGCGGTGGCAATATTATTACCCGATTCCCAGTTGCAATATATTTACCTGGAGATCGTTTCATCGTACTTAAATAATCACCAAAATAAAAAAATAATAAAGCAACCAACTTCAACCGATTTCTCCAAGATCCTACTCGTATCATCAGATACTCGTATCTCGTATCATCTGTGGTTTTAATCATTGGTTTCCTATCATCAAATCCTACTTTCTGAATGCAAATTCTTGTAAATGAATGAATATGACCAAAAGAGCCATACCTTGAACATTTGAAGAGATCCCTCGATTTCTCCAAGATCCCATCATCAGACCCCAACTTGGTGCCAACGAGACCATTTCGGGGTTATACATGTTCGATCACAAAAAAAAATTAAATCGGTTCATGATTCACGGAGATTCACAAATCAGTCGAATTGAGAACCTCCTCCTTTTTTTGAAGTCAGTTAAAACCATTGATTTCATGTTATTGAACTCAATGAAAGTTTCTTTGTGTATTGCGTCATTTGCTTGAAGTACTTATTTTCTACGAAATGATTTAAAGTACTACGTCTAGACATCATAAAAGAGTATTTTAATAGTTAACTGATTTAATTATGATATAACCAGTCGTAAATTCGATAATTTGCTATTCATATGCGTATATTTAAGAGTTTACCTTACAAACAACGTAATCTGTAGAATTCTGAGAAATGGTTCAAGGTAAAATACGTACAGTCAACCAATTCAAGTGCTAGCAAATCTCTAAATAGTGGTCAACGTGACAAAGTTCTAGAGTAGAGGGTTCCGATTCCCACTTTAGGTCCAATTGGTTTAGTTTACGTATGAACTTCGTTGCATTTTTTATAAATAATTTAGGGTAACACTTTAGTCCACTGTATCCATTCTCCATCAAAATAAAAATCATTATAATATTAGGTCCAATACAATACATTAGTGTTTATCTATCTACCTACTACTTTGGATCTCGTAAACAGCTGTAGTTTACTATATAGCGACCAATTGACATAAATGTGTGTTTTTGAGTTACTAACCTAGAAAAACGTCGTTCCGGTAATAATATTGAAAAAAAAAATTGTTACACATTTATGTAAAAGCTGTTTATAAACTCGAATTTCATTAATATAAAATTGCAGCTACAGCTACAATAATTACTCCTAGAAGTACAATTCAAGAGGTTGATTACAAGAAAAATAATTAAAAATAAACACTAGCGTACATAGACACTGAACTTTTATATAATATTTATTTGGCATTCATTCGAATACGTCAATGGAGACGGTGCTAATGAATACTCAAACACAAATCAAGTACATTAACTTCCATTCATTCGATCATGGAAGTTTACCAATTGGTCACCATACATGGTCTTAACCGTTTAGGAATTGTAGCGAGTTTTCGTATCTGCAGCAGCAATGAATATTGAACAATTCGTTTGTCAAAGTTTAATAAAACGATAGACAGATAACATTTAAAATATTTATTTTTTCTTTGGTTAATAAAGGTAGTCTGAATTTTGTTAGGTAATGAAATAATTCGCACTTTATAAGCCCACAGTGATTTTGTGCATTAACTTAGTTAGACGACAATTCTACTCTCTGTCTGTCCTGTTCGCCGTGTGGTGACGACAGTGAGAATAAATTTATCACTACTCCAACTCTTCCCGCACGTGTGGTATGAGTCGACCAAGGGATTGAAATGTCACTGACCATTCTTTGATAGAAGATTGATTGGAATCTCCAATCTGCTTGCCCAGCGTGGAGATTATAGACATTTACCTTCTGATGGATCTATACACATAGTTAATAAGAGAGGCCTACGTCCAGCAACGGATTCATAGAGGCTGATGATGTAATGTATAATATGAGATCCTCCCTATGAGGAATTTGACTATTTTAAATATTAAACTAAAGCTGGTCTGTCTGAATGTTGCTTTTTCCCGCTTAAGCTTGTAAAACATTTTATAAAATTTGGTATGGAGATTATTTAAATCCCGGGAATAGGACATTGCCGAATACATACAGGTAATCTAGCTAGTTTTGATTCAATTAATCCCATTCAACTTTGGGTTTTAAGGTTTACTACCTTACTCGTTGTTTTATGCGTTTAAAATTGATATGATGTATTAGGGTATTTTTTTAAATAACTATACTATATGTTTACCTATAGTGTGAAAAGTATGACGTTGCGACACCTAAATCACGTTCCAAAAAATTACAATGCTCTTTTGATTTGAAATTACATAAGGAAGAAAGAGATCAACATTTTACAACAACCTTTGCAAAATAATGACCACCCTAAGACATGATACACCCATCTACCTTAGTAGATACTGGTATCACATCATCGACCTGTCTCAGTTCACTGCTGGATGTAAATAAGCCTCTCCTATTACCTATGCGTATGGACGCATTAGGAGGTAAAATAGGTAAATGCCCATAATCGCCATGCTGTGCAAGCGGGTTTGCGATCGCAGAAGTGTGTCCACTATGATGCCACTGCTGCCCAACATCAATCTTCTATAAAAGAATATTCATTGACACTTCAATCGCTTAGTCGACTCTTACGACACCCGCGGGAAGATAGAGGGTGGTGATAAATGTACTCTTACTGCCGTCACTAAACGGCTGACTCAAATTTATAAGAACAAGTTTGTTTATGACGCACAAAAGACATGTGAAAGACGCAAGCTCTGTTCAAAAAGGTAATAAATCGAATTATTTTTACAACTTCTAATTGGAGCTCGAGTTTCATTTTGAAATGACCAAAACATAATTGCCACCGGTTTTTAAGAAAATAACTAGCACCCGATCTGATAAAAAATGTAAAAAAATTAGGGTTCTTGGTGCGACTCGGTCTGTCCGTTTGTGCGTCTATCACATTACATTGTTATATATGTTAACCTCCTGAGAGCCAGTGACTTTGGCTAGGTTTTAGAATTTAGAACTTTCTCTTTATTAATAAAAGTTTAAAAATTAAGCTTGGAATAAGTAGGTATGTATAAAATTTATATGGTTTTTTATTAAATACCGATCTCCCTAAAAGGGCGTGCTTAAGGGAGCTAGGTATTTAATAAAAAAACCTGTTAGTCTGCAATTTCATTATTTAGGATTGTACATTATGAATAAACTAGAAATATCAACAAAATTATGTACCTACTTGGAAGCAGCTGCTTTCAAATAAGAAAATCCCAGAAAAGCCACCTCAAATAATTATTTCTTTCTTTCTTTTTCTTTCTTTTCGAATGTACCTAGAACTTTCTTTATTTAGTGAACTACTCGCTAGATGACTTGCAAAGGCCTGCTTTCAGTTGCCTGCCTTGGAGATGCCTATTTTATCCAACATCTCATTGAACGTGAACTGAAGGTTTCCATCGATACATTTAAATAGCGTTTGTTTTTTTAACTACGACTATTGTCATTAAGTCATGATTATAATTTTAGAAATAGGACGTGTAAAAAAAGATTCTAAAAACAATAGGTAAAATGAAGTGGTAGGTGTCAGACTACCGAGAATCTCATTGGTGGCTTAAAACGACAATTTCCGTTATGGAAGTCGCACCCTACCAGTGCTGCCTTAAGGTGCATCCAGACCAAACGAGCATTTCGCTATTCTATCCCCCCCACTCTACGAAATTCGATCGTTACACAAAACGTAATTGGTTGTTATCTTAGAGCGGGGGATAGAACAGCGAATGCTCTTTTGGTCTGAATGCACCTTTAGACATTTGATTCTGTAAGAATTATGTTGACAGCTTTTCATCAGCTTAAGTCCATTTACTCGTATTTGAGATGGATAAATTAATCACGGAAGCGATGAATAGTAATAATACGGCTTATTTTAATAATTGTAATAATAATCGGCCATTCGTCTGCAATATAAAAAGCGCCGCTTTGATTAATCGCTACCACGGACCTTTACACCGGACATTCGGAATTATTGGCCCTTTTAAGCTGACTTTGACCTTTTCTTTTGCTTTGCTGTCGCCGATGCCTTATGTATATTAAGTGTTATATGTTCGGTATGCCTTGGTGACCTGGTGTTATTTGAATTATTTACACTATTATGTGTAAGGTCAAATAACAAGCACGTGTGACGAAAAGAGGTCGAATAATTTTTAAATTATCTGTTAATTTTTTCATATAAATTCAGCAGTATTTTTAATCAGTATTTCTTCAAAGCTATATTCCATACACCTATTTTACTTTTCATACAATATATTTTTGCACCATACCGAACTTGAAACATTTGCTATATACTCATTCTCGTTTACGAAAACTATTTCGAATAGTATCCACATCATGTTATGAAAAATTAATTTCATGTTGTAAATGACGGAAAATTATTTAAAGTGCTTCAGTGTGTGTTGGTTGTTAGAAATACAGTCAATATTGCGATTGAGTCATTGTCAGTCCGAAAATCAAAAATTGTCTACTCTGTGGTCAAAAGTTGACAGCTTCTATAGATTTATAGTTCCAATTTTATTACATAGGATTGTAAACCCAGGAACCCAGTTGTACCGTCAATTGCTCTGTTCCAAAATTAGTACATGAATTTCTTAACTTTAGATATGTCCACTGAAAAGACGATAACCTAAATCTGACAATGGCCCGATTAATCTTCAAGTTTCAGAGGACAGTGTTTGAGTTCTAAACCTGACCGTTGACTCATCCATCTGGCAAAAAAACAGTGTTGAAGCTCTTCGGTATGAGTCCCTTAAAGGTTATTCGCTAAATTCACAACTGGAAACGATTATGAAATCAACATCCTCATATCCTCAACCAATATTTATTATAAATATGAATTATTTACTTGTAACGTACTCGCCTACTCATGGCCATCTTAAAAGCCATTATAGAGTCATAAGGAACAAATTGACCAGTCTACTCACAAATTTACGAGCATTTTTAATTTAGCATCAGTCAGTACATGATTGGAGGCGTCACAGCAAAACAAATGTTTATTTATATCTGACAGAAGAATATTTAATTAGTGTTGACATTTATCGAGCGGTGATGAACTTTTATCATGATTTATTGACAGCGGAAAATCTATTCATGTTTTATTTTGTGTTAATGAGCTATTATTTGCTATTGTAGTGGTGTATTGTATTTGTCCTAGGTACCTATTTATCTAATAAAGGGT
>JALPQI010012981.1:0-42499 GCA_025490895.1 Thaumatotibia leucotreta | reverse complement strand
CATTTCTTTTCAATAGAATTAACTTATAAAACGCCGAACACACTATTATTTTACAGTATCAAAGAGTCTATAAACAAAGTTTCAAGTCTGCAACCTGAAAAATATTCATACCTCATACAAACTTTCAACTTCTTTTTCACCCCTTAGTGAGCGAATTTAGAAAAACGCCAAATATGCCTTTCTTGTTTAGTCATCGAGTCTACACCGTGTTTTATTTTGTATTTCCGTTAAATTGAACGGGCTGCTTGGTACGTTACTAATTGGAAGTGATTCCCATTTGTTCCATAGAACAGTGAAGTCATGGTACAAAGCAGTATATTTCTTCTCATTTTGTTCCACATAATTACATACTAGCTCATTATTCTGGTTTACTTGCAGTGCAGTACTACCTAGTACAACAAAAAACTATTCTTTTTCACTTTGTTCCATTATGGAAAAAAATGTAATTACATTTCCCAGTTGTCCCATAAAACTACATGAGTGGTACCTAGTTGTGGTAGGTACAGGTACTAAGTTTTAGTCAATACTTTGCAAATAATACAGACGGACAGACAGACAGTGAAGTCTTAGTAGGGTACCTACTTTAGGGTCCTGTTTTTACAGTTTAGTTGATAACGTGCGAATATGCCACGTAGTTTTGTATATACTTACTGGATTTAGGCATCAAATCGTCACACCAAAATCTTACCAAAGGCTTGCCAACCAAATGCATAAGAAAATCAAGATTAGTTTACTATGAACTGCCAGTACGGAAACCAAGATAAGAAATAGTTTGCATACACATATTAATCTCTAATTTGTAAAGGCACAGTCATTTTATTTGCTATTTAATTGTGTCAGCTCCATGGAACAATTTAAAATATCATGTTTGCCATTTTGTTCTCTAGAACAATCTTACAATACTGCCATATCAGTTTTTTTCATATTATTACAGGTTTGGAACAAATGATACTTGGTAATTCTATAACAATTAAAAATTAACATATAATTTAGTTGTATGACGTCATTGTTCTATGGAACAATCGGGAATCACTCTTAATTGGAACTACCTGTTATATCGTTCTTTGTGATTTTTTTTTCATTGACAATTCTGATTTTTTCACAGCCTCAAGGGACGAGGCTGTGAAAAAATCAGAATTGTAAGACCTTAGTATATCATTTAAATTTTAACTCGATACGTTCACGCATTCCAGAGGTAAATGGTCTTGACAGGATTTACTAATGTGTGGCCGAAAATTTTATGGCATATTATTACTTCCCAAACTATTGTTCCCATAGTTTCATTTGTCAGAATCATCACATGGCAAACTAACGTTACGCAGAAGTGTCTTTCGCATACTATCATGTTCCAACTCCAACCTAACCTAACCTAGTTTACAGAAAGAAATTCACCCAAATGAA
This sequence comes from Thaumatotibia leucotreta, assembly GCA_025490895.1. Taxonomy (NCBI): domain Eukaryota; kingdom Metazoa; phylum Arthropoda; class Insecta; order Lepidoptera; family Tortricidae; genus Thaumatotibia; species Thaumatotibia leucotreta. The sequence continues at coordinate 41,098 of JALPQI010012981.1, read as the reverse complement.
TGTTTGCAAATAATAATTTAGTAAATGTTGGTATGCCAAGTGAATCATTTGCAAAAAGTTGGTTGGCAAGTGATATTTGGCAAACTGAAATTCTACGAAAAGGCAGGATACCTCTTGACAGACAGACGGACAAGAAAGTAATCCTGTAAGAGTTTCGTTTTTTCATTGTGGTACGGAACCATAACAATCACCAAATTAAAAATTAAAAAAAAAACCGATTTCTCCAAGATCCCCGATTTGTTTTCATCATAGGTTTCCTCAAATCCTACTTTCTGGATGCAAATTCTTGTAAATTAATAAAAATTACCAAAAGCGCCATACCTATAAGACCCCAACTTGGGGCCAATGGAACCATCTCGGGGATATACACGTTCATCACAAAAATAAATTTTAGAATCGGTTCACAATTCTCTGAGATATCAGGTAACATACATACAACAAAAAAAAAAACAGTCGAATTAAGAACCTCCTCCTTTTATTGAAGTCGGTCAAAAATGAATTGATAAGCTTTTAAAGTCTATCCAAATTTTCTTAATTTATTTGTAGGTAACGGCTACCTACATCAATTGTTACGATAGTGCGTATATCGGTTTTAAATACCCTAGCGCATATATGTATGTATATTGTATACGTTTCGGCTTTGTCCAATGGCTAAGGACACACTGTATTAAATATGGTGACAAATGTATTCTTACTTCCGTCACCACACGGTATTTGTGTACACAAACTATGTATCAGTAAATACTACTTACTTACTCGTAAACTATAAAAAAATGTAAATCTTACTTACGTTTCACGTAACCATCCATCCATATCAGGGTACATTATAGCCAACATTGCAGATACATCAGCAACTTTGCGAGGCGCGCGGAGGAATTTCGATATAACTATTACCTATTTATTCCTTGCCCACTTTTTACGTCCTGCTTAATATAGACTCTGAAACAATCAGTAATATGTCAAACGTTGATCTACCAAAAGAAACATCTGAGCAGATGAGAGAAATTGTCTCAGTCAGTCCTACGTTATAATTATTTTATTTGATACCCCAATGACGTCTCTGTTATTTTTTTTCGTCGCCTAGCAACCGAACGGCGGTCGTAATTGTACATGAATTGTACTTATAGGGCGGCCGGATTTGAAAATTTGCAAATAGGTGAATAGTTTTATATTATCGTATATAAATATAAGCGTTTTTACTAAACTTTCCAAAAATAATATTTACAAACACTACATTAAGCTCACTCCATTCCACGGATACATATTAATACCATACAAATATTTCTCCATTTGACAAACAAAACTAACTAAAATAACAAATACGTACTCGAAATAAAGCTCGTATCTCAGTTACGATCTGATTCAATACTGACATACGAGGTTGCTAAGAGGAGTGTGAGTTTTGACTATTAGACGACGATTTACTTGTATGCTAGCAGATATACGATATGAAAGTGAAAAAATTGTATCCAGCTGTGGTCATAAATTTATGCATACCTAATATTCAAATCGTATCATCATCATCATCAGACTATGATAGTCCACTGCTGGACGTAGGCAACTATGCGTACCTATAAACGCATTAGGAGGTAAATGCCCATAATCGCCACACTGGGCAAGTGGATTGGCGATCGCAGTAATGTGTCCACTATGATGATGCTGCTGCCCACCATCAATATTTTATCAAATAGTGGTCAGTGACACTTCAATCCCTTAGTCGACTCTTACGACACCCGCAGGAGGAGTTGGGATGGTGACAAATGTATTGAAATCGTATAATAACAAGAATATAGAAAATACAAATAAATAACTAGGAATGTATTGCAATTTACAGGGAAACACGGCTAAATAACTAGTAGGTAGGTACCTTTTGTGCCATTTCTGTAGGCTTATGATGGTACCGTCTTTAATCTTTTGTCGTTATTGCCGTCAGGTTCTAACAAGTATGTAAGTGCGTAAGTGAGGCGTAGCACGATAAATAGATAAAACGGGACCATCATAAGCCCCCTGGAAAGAGAATATAAGTATAATATGTAAATCATTCTAGTTTCAAACGAAAAATCAATAAGTTACGTTTCCGAACTTATTTATGTGTAGCTCAGCTCGTGCCGAAGCTGCCGCAGGGAAGTATTGCGAGTGCAGACTTCTGGCTGAAGGGCGCCATACCTCGGCAGTTCTTTTTGTGTTAATGCGGTAGGATCATGGTGCGGCTACAGTTTGACAATGGAAAGCTGAGCTTAAAGTTTATGTACTTTGTAGTTCGCGAGGATTTATTTCAATATTGAATGTACTGAGAAGATATATACATACTTTCTTACAAAGTCTTACGGCCGCAGAAATCGCGGTGGCGGTGAGTAGAGATTTTATTCCACAAATCAACCATTCATTAAAGACTCGTATCACTTTTAATATACCTATTACTATAATTATATTAACAAACATATTCTATCTTTCTTATTATTATCATAACTAAATTGACATCCTATCGTTTTGACTTCTAGCCGTCACACATGTGTTTTCAAATGATGTTGTGGCGACCGTGTGTCGCCGCCTTTATTTGGACAACTGTCAGTTTGACACTTGTTGCAGAGAGCTAGACGTCAGAGACGAGGTGAAAAACGTGCTCTGTACAAAATATAAAATATAAGAGTTTATGTACGTGTACTGAATAATTATACTTGTTAAGCCACTGTACTGTGTTCCTGTCACTTGTCTCCTACCGATCCACCGCCACTCCACATTGGTGACCGCCGACTTTGCTGAAATTTGCACTGGAGTTTCCTGATGACCCTGCGCGTGCGGCCAAGGCAGTTCGCTAACAAAATACAAAGAGTTTGAAGCTTGAACCCTAGTTAGCGTCGTTCAACACTGTCATCTACAAATTCAACAACGGCTCGTGAAACAGAGGGGCTCTACAACGATAGATGCATCGCCAACTGCGGCCTGTTCGTGCAAACTACACATGGGTGCATCAAGATTGTGAAGTTTAAGTGAGTGGTGAAGTGCATTTAGCGTGATCAGGTATACACTTTACATAGGAACGCGTTTTTACAAGGTCATAGTTACAGAACTTTGTAAGTAAAACACAACCTGATATTTAATTTGAAACCTTGTGTTCATTGTGATTTTGTGTGCATTCAAAACATAAAACAAGTACTGTGATTAACTCTTATGAAGCTGGGGTGTTTAAGAACATTTAACAATTTAACGGTTTAAAGCATGTTATTTTGTAACCTAACATAATTGCTACTACAAATACCCTATAAAAATTGTTGTCTTAATTTTAACAGTGTTCTCCTTTGTAACTAAATCTTTGCCATTGCATTTTGTTTCTCCATCTGTACTAAGCCAATTTACCCTTAACAATTACCCTTATTTTGTGTGACTTATTAACTGTTTACACCACCTGTCTGCTTTCTAATTGTAAACAAGTGTGTGTGCCTACTTGGGTGGTGGCATTTGCGTTTGAGTGTAAGTTTATTCTCTAGACCATGTCGGCAGAGGAACTCCGACAACAGCTGGCAGACCTGCAAAGCAGGAATGAAGCGCTACAAGCCCAACTGCAGAAACAGCAAGTGCCTCCTGATGCTACACCTGCAGCTGATCCAACATCGGCGTCCACATCCATCTCTGGAAACCAGGTGTGCAAAGTATCTGTAAAATTACCTCAGTTCTGGCGTGACAACCCTAAAGTTTGGTTTGCACAAGCGGAGTGCCAATTTCATGTTGCCGGTATAAAGTGTGACATGACTAAATTTAGTCATGGGATTAGTATAATAGATCAAAAGCTTATCGGAGAAATTGAAGACATAGTTTTAGATCCCCCTAAGGAAAATAAATATGAGACTTTAAAAACAGAGCTTATTCGTCGATTGGCTGTATCTGAGCAGGAACGTGTTGATAGATTAGTAAGTGAAGAGGAACTTGGTGATAACAAGCCATCAGCTTTCCTGAGAAGACTCCGCTTTCTTGCCGGCACAACAAAAGATGAAACCTTGCTACGGCAGCTGTGGATGCGACGCTTACCAAACAACATTCAAGCTATTCTTGCTGCACATACCGACCTTACCACTGAGAAGCTAGCAGGGCTAGCTGACAATATAATGGAGGTATCACCAGGCCCTTCAAGGGTTAACAAAATTGATAACAGCTGTTCTCCAAGCGAGATGGACACACTGAAAGAGTGCATTACACAACTTTCCTTGCAAGTAGCTAGCCTGGCCGGTCCTCAGGGTAGAGGCCGTTCCCGTAACCGGATGATCGGTTACGGGAGAACTAATTCTAGTAGCCGAAATGGATCCCCAGCGTCCCGAAAATGCTGGTACCATAAAAAATATGGTACCAAAGCTAGTAAGTGTGTTCCCCCTTGCAACTGGGAGGAAAACTTCAAACGCAATCAGTAAATGCGGCAACTGATTGCTCACTGTCAAAAACCAACAGCCGCCGTTTATTTGTCAGAGACAAATTTACCAAACACAAGTTTTTAATAGACACTGGCTCTGATTTATGTTGTTATCCTCGACGCTGGCTCACTGGTTATAAGAAACCTACTGGCTGGGAATTGAGCGCAGCAAATGAAAGTAGCATAAAAACCTACGGTACAATAAAACTTACTTTGGATCTGGGATTACGGCGCGAATTTGTTTGGCAATTTGTGGTTGCCGACGTCAGCACCCCTATTTTAGGATCTGACTTTCTAGCACACTATCACCTTTTACCAGACTGTTCTAAAAACAAGCTAGTTGACGGTACTACAGGTTTAAATGCTACGGCATCAGTTGCTATTGCTAAGCATTCTAGCGTAAAAGCTATAAATGTTCGGAACTCAGTATTTGCACAAGTGCTTACAGAGTTTCCAGACGCAGTCAAACCGCCAGGTCTTCCACGTGTGATTAAGCACAATACAGTGCACCACATTAAAACAACCGATGGACCACCTCTTTCTTGTCGCCCACGTCGTCTGGCCCCCCAAAAACTGACAGCCGCCAAGAAAGAATTTGAGGACTTGGTACGAAACGGCATTGCCCGTCCTTCTCAAAGCTCTTGGTCTTCGCCGTTACACATGGCTCTAAAAAAGGACGAGTCATGGCGCCCTTGCGGCGATTATCGGGCCTTAAACGCTAGAACTATTCCAGATCGTTATCCTGTCCGGCATATTAACGATTTTGCTCACAATCTCTCTGGAGCTAGGATTTTCACAACTATAGATTTAGTAAAGGCGTACCATCAAATACCCGTGGCGGAGGAAGACATTCCAAAAACAGCAATCGTGACCCCGTTTGGCCTCTTTGAATTCCCTTTCATGACGTTCGGGTTAAGGAACGCCGGTCAAACGTTCCAAAGGTTTATCGACGAGGTCACACGGGGTCTCGATTTCGTTTTTCCCTACGTTGACGATATCCTAGTATACTCTGCAAACGAAACCATACACATGGAACACCTTAGAATTTTGTTCAAACGCTTACAGGACTACGGGGTTGTAGTTAACCCTTCAAAGTGTGTATTCGGCGCCAGGGAGGTTAAGTTTTTGGGATTCCACATCAGCCCGGAAGGAAGTAAACCCCCACAGGATCGCATCCAGGCACTACTCGATTTCCCCCCACCAAAGACCATTCAAGGCGTCCGTCGGTTCCTGGGCATGATTAATTATTATAGGAGATTTATTCCCCATGCAGCACGATCACAAGCTCCTCTTATTGACGCAGTGGCCGCCACAAATGGTAAAGGGGCTAAACCATTCATATGGACGCCCGAACTTCTACAACACTTCGAGGCGTGTAAGACCAGCCTTACTAAAGCCACTCTAGTGCAACATCCCATTAATGGAGCACCTCTTGGGCTGTTCACTGACGCCTCTAGCATCCACATTGGCTCCTGTCTGCAGCAGTTCGTGGACGGACAATGGTGCCCACTTGCTTTCTTTAGCAGGAAACTAACTTCCCAGCAGACACAGTGGCCCGCGTATTACAGGGAGTTGCTAGCGGTGTACGAGAGCGTACAACATTTTCGTTATATACTTGAAGTTCAGCATGTAACCATCTACACAGACCACAAGCCGCTATTGTACGCTTTCGTACAGCGACGGGAGAAACTTCCGCCATCTCAACTCAACCAACTGTCTTTTATAGGACAATTCACAACCGATATCCGGTACATAAAAGGAGAAGACAATGTGGTTGCCGACACAATGTCGCGAATTGAAGCTATCTCATTAGAAGAGGACTATGAGGCCCTTTCCAAATCGCAAGAGAACGATCAAGAACTCGCTACCCTTCGCCAAAACAACTCCAACCTCAAGCTAACTAGCGTCAAACTTCCGGGCACAGATATTACCATTCAATGTGATGTATCAACGGGGAAACTTCGTCCTTACCTAACCCCTCCATTTCGCCGGGCTGCATTTGAAAAACTGCACAACCTAAGCCACCCAGGAGTCCGCGCCACTATACGATTGTTGGTCAGTCGATACGTTTGGCCATCAATTAAAAATGACTCTCGAAGGTGGGCCCAATCATGCATCATGTGTCAGCGCGCAAAAGTGACACGTCACATGTCAGCCCCTGTTGGCCATATTTCCCAACCCTCCGGACGTTTTCAACACATCCATATAGACATCGTAGGACCCTTACCAATTTGTAACGAGTTCCGTTACTGCCTGACCGCTATTGATAGAGTTTCAAGATGGCCAGAGGTGTGGCCCATGCGCTCTATCACGGCGGAAGAAGTAAGTGATACTTTTATTCGGGAGTGGGTGTCCCGTTTCGGCGTGCCAGCAATAATTACAACAGACCAAGGAACTCAATTCGAGTCAGACCTATTCCGCCGCCTCACACATACCTTGTCCTCAAAACGAATCCGGACCACTGCTACCGATTCTTGGGTAAAGGCCCTACCTCTAGTTCTGCTGGGCATGCGAACTGCATTTAAAGAAGATCTCAAAGCCACTGCCGCAGAAATGGTCTACGGTGAAGGCTTACGTTTACCTGGCGAAATGCTAAGTCCCATGCCAGTCAGACTAGAGGACCCAGCAGACTATGTCACCCAACTTCGACGAAAAATGGCTGCCCTACGACCTATTCCAGCTTCGCGTCATTCGAAACCGGCCATTTTCATCTCAAAGGCTTTATCATCAGCAACTCATGCATTCGTACGTGATGATACCGTTCGACGCCCACTGGAACCTCCTTATTCAGGTCCATATGAAATCATATCTCGTGCAGCCGATGGCAAAACCCTAACACTTCGCGTCAAGAATAGGGAGACGGTAGTCAGCGTCGACCGCATAAAACCGGCATTCATTGAAGCTAATGGGGAAGAGACACATACCAGGTCAGAATCAGAAAGGCCTACCTTTAAACCAGCTGAGGATACGCCACTAAGCCAAGCGACAACACTGTCTACTGATCCTTTCTCTACTAACGAACGTACCCAAGCTCCCGCAGATGCCACTACCCAAAAATCACCTACCACTCGATCTGGGCGGAAGGTGACATTTAGGGGTCGAGATGATTTTTGTTATTTTTAAGGGGTACTTCTCTCCGTGGGGGGGTGGTGTGGCGACCGTGTGTCGCCGCCTTTATTTGGACAACTGTCAGTTTGACACTTGTTGCAGAGAGCTAGACGTCAGAGACGAGGTGAAAAACGTGCTCTGTACAAAATATAAAATATAAGAGTTTATGTACGTGTACTGAATAATTATACTTGTTAAGCCACTGTACTCTGTTCCTGTCACTTGTCTCCTACCGATCCACCGCCACTCCACAATGTAATCTGTTGCCAGAGTATAGAAAATAAACTCCATTACACCAAATCGTATCCGTAAACTTCTTTCATTTTTAATCGTTTCTGCGAATGTAACTTATACGTGTTCGGTAGTATTGAGTTTTATTTAGAATCAGTTGTTATAGTTTTCTTGTATTCGGTCATAAAAATAACAAAAAACTTAAATAAATGAGGGAGTTCGAACGAATTTCTTCGTATTGATTTTCCCTACTTATTTGAAGACACTTTGAGTACTGGCATCCCTTGACGTATATGTATATGATTTTATGTCATTTTGAATGTCAAAAAGAGCTGTCAACGGGAGCGATTTGGCGTGCGTCCGACCTCGAGGAGGCGCTCGCGCCATCTGAGTCAAAGGAGAATTTTGACTCGTGTCGCCATTTGTATGGAGAATATACGCAATTTTAAATTAAGGATTAAATTTCTTCGTTGTCTTTATGAGGAAAAATATGAATATGCCCTGATGCACTAATTCAGTTATCTGGCTTTTAAATTAACATGATAATTTTATGCCTGTTAAAGAAAAATATGCATTGCTTCGTGTTCGAAAAATATGCAATTTTTTGATTTTTCGGTACATTTAGAGCCGATTTCTAGGAAATCCATGTAAACATAAAATATAATATCAATAGGAGCCTCTGCATGGGTTCTTTCTGAATAAGTTCATGTAAGAAATATGTTTGTAGAGTAATATTTACTTAACAAATTCTTTGTTCGAAAATAGGTCTAAAACGACAAAATCGGGAATCCGACCCTTAAATAATATATATTAATAATTTTTTGTCGTCGCAAATATGAGCACGGGTTACTTTCAAGATATTTAAGTACAATATCTGTATTTCCAAGAAAGTGTATAATATCGCTAGTGCTATTCGGAGTTGTTACAAGCTTCCTAAAAGTATGCTACAAGAAAATATTTACAGTAAAATAGTGAAAATAGATAGCTAAGATTTAAAACTAAGTATCTTGTAAGTTGACAATGCTTGTTAGTGTAAGCACAAAATCAATTATACTAACTTTTAAAAATAACATAAAGTCAGCCTCCGTAGCCTAGTTGGTAGTCACCCTACGAAGCTGGAGGTTCCGGGTTCAAATCCCGACGAGGGCATTATTTGTATATTTATTTATCACAAATATTTGTTCCTTAGTCATGGCTGTATATTTAATTATCTATATGTATCTATATTATGTATATCGTCGCCTAGTACCCACAACACAAGCCTTAATTGAGCTTACCATGGGACTAGGTTGATTTGTGTAAGATGTCCCAAGATATTTATAAAGTCTTATTTGAGCAAAATACCCTATTTACGATATTTAAGGCTCTTTACTTTCATGTCCCTAAGTTTTGGGACGCGTTGTATACTAGTATAATCTCATTTATAATCTTTATAAATATATAATCTCATTGAGCTGTGCTGTGTACAGACTGACAGATGGACATGGTAAAACTATATTAATAACTATTTATTTAGTATATACAGGGTGGAAAAGGGACGACGTTCCTTCCTGCTACCGACCGAGTTTACCAACTATTACGATGAACTTTCAGTATAGTACCAACATAGAAATATCTTTAAAAAAAATAACCCCTCATACAAAGTGAGTGATTAGCTAGAGTTCAATAGTATGGAAAAGTCAATGTTCCATGTACGCTTTCGATGTTGGTCCCATACAGAAAGTTCATCGTAATAGTTGGTAGACTCGGTCGGTAGCTGGTAGGAACGTCGTCCCTTTCCACCCTGTGTATTATTATCTATGAAATAGTGTATTCAGTACCTATTGTATCCGTTGTTATTTTATTCATTGTTTATTAGCTTCTCTTGCACCGCTTACAGTTTCTCTGTTTTGCCCGATGTTTGACTGGTAGAGAATGCTTCATAGCATTAAGTCCGCCTTTTATACGATTTTTTCGTGTGCAATAAAGATTATTTATTTATGTATTGTTCGGAGAACCAACAGCTTACCATACAGAGTAGTGATACAAATTAAGTAACAAACAGCCAATTATAGGTTCCCACCAGTAGTAACAGGTTAACAAACAAATGGTGGCTAGTACTAAATTAACACCATCGTATATCTAAGCAAACTTATTACGAAATATACTTATATAAATACAACAATCGGTATAAGTAGTATATGTCAACAATAACAATCTGAATAATATGTTATCGCTCGCGGCTTACTCACCTAACCAACTCGTCTGTTAAGATCCGCTTTATGGTTGTTGTGTTGCAATTAAAAACATCAAAGTCTCGCTTAAATATTAAATAAATAAATAAATACTCCTAGTTTACTACGGAACCCTAAAAACGTCAATTGTCCGGATACTAGTCATGGCCCCTGGGATCCAGTTAATGGCAATCTCATTCCGACCTTTCACTCCGCTTCACATCATATTGAGGGATGATTCCCGTGATTTCTCCATTGGGACCTACCAAGCGACCTTTGGCCGTGAAAGACCTTGACGCTCACTTTTATTTACCTGGAAATAGCAACATCAACAAAAGGGATAAAAGCTTACACCGTGTTTTTATTGATTTCCGTTAAATTAAAGGGAAGTTTATTTAGGTCAAAAATAATCAATTCATCTAAGAAACTAGTGTCTTAACTCTTACTGTTACTGAGTTATTAAAAAATAAGTTTAATGACTGAACAAGTGTATTGCAACCTTTTTACATCCTAATATTACTTATTTTGACCTGTGCCGTCAGTCACCTGAGATCTTGTTATTAAGGTTCTCTCACACTTGCCATTACAATTATCTGTATGAAAACGAAAAAAACATTTTTATTACAAAATGAACAAAAGCCGATATATACGTATCAGGTAACTTCTATTAACGTCCCAAGTAACCTGGACCAAGAAACACGCATCGGTTTGTTTTTCTATTTTGACACCATTTTCCATACATTTTGTATGACGGTAACAAATATGGGAATACGGAAAATGTATGAACATTTTGGGGATTTTTTAAAAGTTGTCCCCAATCTCTAAACAACTTTTGATTACATTATTTTACTGATACAGTCAAGTGCAAAAATAGGTATCAAAAGAATCCGCTCATAAATACGAGTAGTATGTTATTACACAAAATTAGAGTGCACTGGGACATATTTTTAAACATTTCCGTGTACACCTTATTTTGTATTTGACTGTACAATAAAAATATGTAGTTGTCCTATATATCCACAGGCACAATTCATGCATACAGAGACAACATTAAATTGAATTGGTAGTTTATTTCATAGTTAAGTAGCTAAAGCGTTTCATAATTTCTACGTAGAGATTTAATTACTAATCTCGCCTGTAATAATGAAAGTCTAACAATTTTCTTGCTTAAAATATTACACGCGCGTGATATAATTAATATCCCGAGATATAAATATCCTCAGGACCAAAGCCCTCTGTAATTAAGTGCAAACCTTAATGCAAAATGCAAATATTAATATAACTTGTGTGCGGGGTCAAAAGAACCGTTAGCGCAGTCTATAAAGAAAAGTATTTCTTTACGTTTGATAAACGCAACAAAGTTCTAAAAAATTGTACATAATGTACTTGGTTCCCCCCGATACAGGCGTAGCCTAGTGCGGAGACCCCTGGAATATCTGTGCGCTGTGTTTTCAGAAATAAATATTCTTTTCTAAAACGTACAATGAAATATTGTTGTTATGTTCCTTATAATAGGCTGCAAAGTATGACGTTTCAGGTGCTACTAGGACAAGAGGTCGTTAATGGAATTTCATACAAATCTTGAAGGCTCTTTTTTAATTCCATTCCTCGCAAATTCGTGGTACAGGCATGATGACATTCTGCCACTATGCATATAAAAAAAATCAAACTTTGATGTTTTGCATGTTTGAGAAAAGCACTATACATACCTCGGCTGAAAATATTGGGTTGCCCGTCTCAGATCTATCCGGTCTATATATGTCTTCAGCCGACAACCCCTTTCGTCCCAGCCTCTATAGTAATTAACTATTATTTTAAAAAAGCAGCGGTGTGCTCATACCTTTATCATATCCAAGGGCGACGTACTTGCCTGTCCCTGCTACGTACTTTTTGCGGTTCAAATCCGTCTACAGAGACCCATTCGCCTCGCCTATGAGCATTCTCGTACTACACTTTACCATTTCACCATTTACCTACAAACCGTTCTATTTAAGTTTTAACCAACAATTTGAATTTTATATCAAGCATAATAGGGTTGGTTTTTATTTTGAAAAATTGACTTACACCCTTTTTGTTGTCAGGTTGGGATTTGATGTCGCTCGTTACACGTGAAATAAAGTTTGTTAATTTTAATTTGTTTTAATCAGATGCGTACATGGCAGCTATATATAAAGTTAACATTTTGACATCATGTCAGTCCCGTAGGTTAATTATACTAAGTTTTTAATAAAACGTAGTATGTAGTTGGAAAATCACACTAGATTAAAAACCGACCTAGAGCATGTCGGGCCATGCTGAGTGTAGGGTTCCGTAGTTCTTCAAAAACGGCTGGGCCGATTATGTTAGAAATAGTTTTATTTTAAAGTAGGTATTCTATAAGCTCACTATTCATTTTTTTTCATATTTTTTGGACACATGGATCAAAAGTTAGAGGGAGGGGGGACACATTGTTTTAGTATTCTAGAGCGGTTTATTCCGAAAGTATTGAATTTAAAAAACATATTTTTAGACCCTTATTTTTTATGAAATACCTAGCGACGATACCCCACATACCCACACTAAACGATTACGACGCTCCACTAGTATTCAATGTCATATCGACGGTAGAAAGGCTAATTGGCTTAAGCGACATTTTGGGCGATATTGAGTTATTTATATCATCGGAATCGGCAGATTTTTCTCCGTCGATTGAGCTCGGTTTTATAGCGATCAGACGATTTTGATGGCGGTTAACACTTCTGAAATTTAGTACAGCGTTAAAAAAATCAAGGCATGAAGCAACATAAAAAATTGCATTTTTGAATGAAACGTGACTTGACCCACAAACATGTTTGGTTGGTTCCCGCTTAAGCGGTTTTTACATTCCCAACTTTGCCATTCGTTTTGATTTGAACCTTTTGGCTTTACTCCATCACACACGAGCATAGTCGTTTAAGTCAATTGAACTTCAATAAAAAAGTGCCACCATAGGCGTTTGAAGCATTTAGCCTCCATTTAAAATAAAAGAAGCATGTCGCTTGAACCATTTAGCTCTTCCCAATTTTTTAGGGCATGGGTCGCTTCAACCAAATACGTAAAACCCTAAACCATAAAATGTATGTTACTTAAGCATTTTGAACCTCTTTTTATAGATGAGAATGTCGGTTGAAATAGAATATTTGTTTGACCTGTGTCATTTAAATCCTTATAATAAAATCATAATGCATCATATCAGTGTAGCTTAAATCATCAAAAATTTCTATAAGAAACTTTTGACTCGGCGGTACAATCACACTCTTGCCGCCGTCGGTGCTTTTTGAGCCGCTCGCCTATAACTACCGCCGCCACCCGCGCGGGCGCGTCAATCACTTGTAGTCTGTGCCGGTAGGCGCATGTGCCGTACTGATTTGTGTGTGATACTGAAATCGTGTATTTCACATTATGAAATAATTTAATTATTTTCATTGTTATTTCTTGATTATTTAATAATAATTAAAGTTTAAGTCTAAATACTTACTTACGTATTTCTGCAGCTTATATTGTAAAAAAACTGACTACAGATATAATAAAAATTAAGATTAAAAAATGTAACGTATCAATCGTAGTAACAAATTAATTAAAGATGTTAGGCAAAAAGAGCATTTTTTTCCAATAGAAGCGACAGAAAGGTTATTGCGGATGAAACGCTGTAATCAATATCCGCAATTTTTCTAAGACTGATTCTGCCAAATAACTATCTAATTATGTTATTAGAAGCAAATATTTTTCTTTATATAGCAATAAAAATTGAGAAAAACGATTTTCATTCATTTCGTTTTCTTTAGACCTGCAGAGTAATTATACCTTTGTCTCTAAATATCCGAGCTTCAACCACCATGTTTAATCATATTCATATAATTCCTGAGATTTAAGCAATCCGTTTTTCAATGAGTGTGTGTCATTAAGTCAATTAGAATCGCCACTTATTTCCATTAAAGAATCGCTTAAACTGTTTAGCCTTACCCCGTTGTATAGTAAAAATAGCGCTTATCTCATTTAGCCTTCTTTTTAAAAAATTGCACTTGTACACTACAGTCATTTGACTTGCCTCCGGCGGCAGACGCTGTTGGTATTTGAACCAATTAGCCTTTCTCTCATTTTTAGCAGATTTGTCTTAAGCGACCTTTATTTCGAGACATAATAAACTAATTTTATCAAGGTAGGAACCAAAGTATGCGCCTTTATATCTTGAATATTTGATGGCAGTTGCGTTACAATATACCTGTTACTTTTTTTGTAGCGATTTTTTTTCTAAAAAATAAAACTTTAAACGGCTCTCCTGTAAAGTTCATAAAATGTCGGTTAAGTCAATTAGCCTTTCTACCGTCGATATTATACCTTTGTCTCTAAATATCCGAGCTCCAACCACCATGTTTAATCATATTCATATAATTCCTGAGATTTAAGCAATCCGTTTTTCAATGAGTGTGTGTCATTAAGTCAATTAGAATCGCCACTTATTTCCATTAAAGAATCGCTTAAACTGTTTAGCCTTACCCCGTTGTATAGTAAAAATAGCGCTTAGCTCATTTAGCCTTCTTTTTAAAAAAGTGCGCTTGTACACTACAGTCATTTGACTTGCCTCCGGCGGCAGACGCTGTTGGTATTTGAACCAATTAGCCTTTCTCTAATTTTTAGCAGATTTGTCTTAAGCGACCTTTATTTCGAGACATAATAAACTAATTTTATCAAGGTAGGAACCAAAGTATGCGTCTTTATATCTTGAATATTTGATGGCAGTTGCGTTACAATATACCTGTTACTTTTTTTGTAGCGATTTTTTTTCTAAAAAATAAAACTTTAAACGGCTCTCCTGTAAAGTACATAAAATGTCGGTTAAGTCAATTAGCCTTTCTACCGTCGATATATTATGGTATATTTTTTATTTGCTGATAAAAAATACAAGCAAATAAGTGAATTAGGTATAAAGTGATATTCTAACCGTTTTTTTGTATTAGCATTTTTTATCTACTACTTTTAGCTACTAGTGATTTCCTATAATTGTACCGCTTTATTGTTATTATTATATCCATGTGTTTAATGTAATATAATATCGTCTGATAATCCAAATAAATTAATAAAAGTTTTATTTTTTTTCACATGGTTTTCCTAAAGAATACATTGCTTATTTTTGATACACATACCGTCGCTGCGCCTATAAAAATAGCTATGTGATTGATTTATGACTTTGAAAATAGTAACCTAGCAACTATATTTCAAGGCTTTTACAGACGCAACCACAAACTCTTATACAATCATAAAATACGCAAATCATGACTGATTCGCTTTCAAATAAAGCACAATAAGGTAAAACGAAAAAGCAATTATTTCCACTTACTACCAATTTTTGTTTAACGTGAAATAGGTTTTGTAATGGACTCCACGGGTCAGTAAGTTATTGGGTCAACACTCAGTGACTGAAGGTCGAGAAAGGGTCTATCAAATGGTGAGTAACAACAAGTTAAAGTCCTTCTCACACGTAGCGATAACATTAGATCATTACCTTTGAAATATAACAATTTAACCTACAAAATAACAAATATTCAAAACACTTTTTGAAATTGGCATTTTGAATGGAGAATTTTTTGAAGAATCTGTATTACCTTTCAAATATAACAATTTAACTTACAAACTAACAAATATTCAAAAAACACTTTTTGAAATTGGTGTTTTGTATGAAGATTTTTTTGAAGAGTCTATTACCTTCGAAATATAACAATTTAACTTACAAACTAACAAATATTCAAAACACACTTTTTGAAATTGGCGTTTTGAATGGAGAATTTCTTTAAGAGTCTATATTACCTTTGAAATATAACAATGTAACTTACAACTAACAAATTATTCAACACACACTTTTTGAAATTGGCGTTTTGAATGGAGATTTTTTTAAGAGTCTATATTACCTTTGAAATATAACAATTTAACTTACAACTAACAAATATTCAACACTCACTTTTTAAAATTGGCGTTTTGTATGGAGATTTTTTTGAAGAGTCTATTTTTAACCGACTTCAAAAAGGAGGAGGTTTACAATTCGACGAAATCTTTTTTTTTTTTTTTTATGTATGTTCCCCGATTGCTCGAAGACGCGTGGACCGATTTGGAAAATTCTTTTTTTGTTTGAAAGGGTATACCTTCTAGTTGGTCCCATTGTCGTGGGGTCCAGATCTGATGATGGGATCCTGGAGAAATCGAGGGAACTCTTCAAATGTTGTAGGCACACATGACATTTTTCATTTATTTTCGAAAGCCTATCAAGTATTTGCGTCTAGTAATGAACGTCTTAAGTTGGTGAGCTGATGATGGAAGGTACAACTCCTTAGAGATTAGGAGTTGGGCAATAATTCTTTAAATATAACACGTTTCATGTTTTTTGGAAGCTATTCCAGTATTTCCCTTTAGGTAGTCATAGGCTCATGATGGTGAGCTGATGATGGAAGGTACAACTCCTTAACGATTAGGAGTTAGAGGATAATTCTTCAAATGTAACATATTACATGTATTTTGGAAGCTATTTAAGTATTTGCCTTTAGGTAGTCATAGGCTCATGTTGGTGAGCTGATGATGGAAGGTACAACTCCTTAGCGATTAGGAGTTGGGCAATAATTCTTTAAATATAACACGTTTCATGTTTTTTGGAAGCTATTCCAGTATTTGCCTTTAGGTGGTCATAGGCTCATGATGGTGAGCTGATGATGGAAGGTACAACTCCTTAACGATTAGGAGTTAGAGGATAATTCTTCAAATGTAACATATTACATGTATTTTGGAAGCTATTCAAGTATTTGCCTTTAGGTAGTCATAGGCTCATGTTGGTGAGCTGATGATGGAAGGTACAACTCCTTAGCGATTAGGAGTTGGGCAATAATTCTTTAAATACAACATATTTCATGTTTTTTTTAACCTATGCGAGTATTTGCCTTTAAGTGGTCATAGGCTCATGTTGGTGAGCTGATGATGGAAGGTACAACTCCTTAACGATTAGGAATTGGAGGATAATTCTCACTAAGCGGAATACTAACTCAAGTCATTAAAAGCCCCCGCCTACGGGGTCGGGCTTCTAACACTCTCGTTGGTAATACCGTACTTACCTCCCTAGATGCACAATGTACTGTTACTGAACCTATTTTATATTTATACTATACTAAAAAGCAAAAAATAAAATATTTTAAAAATAAAAATTAAACCGCCTTCAAAAATACGCTGGAACTAAAAAGTGCAAAATAATTTTGGTTCCTACCACTTAGGATTTCCTACCCAAACCTTTAAACCTTTTACCCTATTCATTGAAATAAAATATGATTCCTAGGTACCCCACTGATCTCAGTGAAGTCGGTGCCAAGACACAGAACAACAACAACTAAATAATATTACGTATACACTTCATAATATTAATAATATTTTGATTTAATTTATAATATTTTGAACGGTATTTATTAACCCTAAAATAATAACTAGCCCTAAAATATGAGTGTGATGTAGCCTGTGGACGTATTTGTCTTGGCACCGACTTCACTGAGATCAGTGGGGTACCTAGGAATCATATTTTATTTCAATGAATAGGGTAAAAGGTTTAAAGGTTTGGGTAGGAAATCCTAAGTGGTAGGAACCAAAATTATTTTGCACTTTTTAGTTCCAGCGTATTTTTGAAGGCGGTTTAATTTTTATTTTTAAAATATTTTATTTTTTTTATACAATGATTTTTGTGTACAATTTCTTGATGTCAAAATCAAAATAAACCAAATTATGCCAGCAATATTAGAAACTTTTAAGGCGTGTTTTGTATATCTCTATTTCATTAAAAAAATACGTAGGTACATACTATCATACATTTATATCTATTCGAAACATAATGAACCGGCCGCATGGCAAGAGTTGTTTTCAAAACGTATTATTCAATATTACTTGAGGAAAATAACAAATATTAGTGTGATTGAAACTTTGTTACACAGTGCACTGTTGAAAACAAAAAAAATCGAAATTCTCTTTAGATACCTGGTCTAACAAAATTAGAGACCAACTAAAGTCATGTCCATCTGTTCGTCTGTCCGCAGCATAGCTCAGTGGCCGTTAATACTAGAAATCTGTTATTTATTTGGTACAGGTATACATATTAATCATGCCAACAAAGTGATACAATAAACAAAAAAATCTTCGGATACCTCCCTAATTGGTGAAGTGGGGATGTTTTTTTTATTTGCTGTAATCTTATTGTGTAGAATATAACTGAATAGGTCTCTTAAAAAGAATAACGGCCTTAAAAGAAACTTTTTTTCTAAAGTCAATATTTTCTGAGATAATAGCTCCAGAAGAAAAAAATGTGTCTCCTGTAACTTTTGATCCGTAAGTCCAAAAAAATATAAATAATTATGAATGGTGGGCTTATACTATACAATACCTTAAAATAAAACTATTTCGAACATAATTGGCCCAGCGGTTTTTGAATAACTACAGAACCCTACACTGAGCATGGCCCGACATGCTCTTGGCCGGTTTTTTTTGCAATCTACCATTAACGCCGCCTATGTCAATTTATTTCCTTCTACTTTTGATTCGCAATAAATACGCATGATAACTGGCAAGTCAAATCAGCATCCTTTTTCGAACTGTCAAAACGATCACCACTATGGAATTTTATATGAAATACTCAAAAGTGACGTCACTTTTGAGTACTGCCAAATGACCTACTCTTTTAAGTTCTTTTCAATTTATAATATAGAAGTTCTGTACAAAAATTACTGCAATCTAGATCTTAGTAATAATTTCTTCGTGTATTATGTCGTGCATAATGTTAAATAATTTATTTTAACTACAGTCATCATCCCTATTATTGCCGTAAAATTATTGTAACTATCATTTGTATTATTTGACCAGTCTATAATTTGCAAATAATGCTATTTGACGTCACAGACGAATTAATTCTTAGTCTAAAAACTAAGCCTGCATTAAATCGTTTATTTTGGTGTTGTGAAATGTATTTTTCGTCGCAGAATTCCAGTAATTTTGTTAGTAAAATGTATTTACGTAAATTAATAACAGTTTGAAAGCTCGTTGATTTATGATAATTTCGTTGAAATAAATTATCGTAATGAAACAAATCTCATTAAATATCTTAAGGGCTTTAAAATATAATTTTACTCGTAAATAGGGTTTATTGCAGTTAATAATAAAATTCTAAAGTTTAATAAAAAATATCGAGTAAAATTCTTCAGGGCTTGAATGCAGAATATGTATTATTTATGTAAATTAAATATTAGGCACTTACCTATGAAACTGGAGTTTTGTATTGGTAATTCAAGGAAAGTCATTTTTTCATACAATGAATTTGTGGATTATATTTTGTGAATCAAAACAAAATAAATTTGGCCAAACGTCCTTCGACACTTCTTAAGAGTGTTTTGATTATCCTTATTTATATTATTTTATTTCATGCAAAGCCCGGACGACGGGAGCAAAAATGAACTTTTCACTAGTGCTTAATGAAATATCGACTATTCTATCGACATATACATGAACATTTTTTTAATTTGAAATTTATAGATTATTATTATGTTTCCCTAGTAATTCCACTTCTTTTCAAGATATCAAAAAATATGTAAGATTTTTAAAATTAATACACCAATTTTTTTAGCTAACACATTCCGATATTTCTTGTTAATAATTTCGCCTTGAGGATGTAAAAGTAATCTTAACAAGTGCACTTTGAAATTTTGAACGATATTCAAGCTGCTTTTTAGGCTTTAATTTCAGTTTTGTAACTGTCTTATTACTACTAGGTATTATTGACATATTATTGTTTATAAATTTTAGATCGCAATGCCTGATTGTGATTACGTACGGTTGCATAAATTACTGTTGCTCAATTCATAAAATGTTGGTATGGATGTCGATAGAATAGACGATATTTAACTAAGCACTAGTAACAAATGCATTTTTGCTCCCGTCATCCGGGGTTTGTATCATGAGACTGGGTATTATCACAACATAGTATAAAACAAAGTCGCTTTTTCTGTCTCTATGTCCCTACGTATACTTCTTCACGTCTTCAAATACTAAACATACATACTTACATACTGTATACATACATTGTTTTACAATCTTCATTCTATTACATTTTAATAGAGTGAAAATTGTAAAAAAACACTACTAAATTATACTAAAGTCAAAGTCAAAGTCAAATAATTCTTTATTCAAATTGGAATAGCAACAAACTCTTTTGAATCGTCTAGATATGAAAACTACTTCCGGTTCGAACCCTACACCGCTGACCCAAGAAGAACCGGTAAGAAACTTGGCGGGAATAATTTTTTCAAACAATGATGGTACATCTTACAACTAACATGCATTAAAAAAAAAAAAAAACATAAAATTGATTTTAAACAAATTGAAATATAATAATAATAACAAGAGATGTAAAGTCTCTAAAAGTCACAACATTTATAAGTAATAATTTATAGAGAAGTAAGGTTTCTCTCCGAATAGGTATATAATAATAACATTATATAATGCACGTTTGGAGATGTACAAGGTCTCCAAGCGTAAATTATCGTAATTGAATGTCATGACTTTAAAAAACTAATAATTAAATCCTAAATTACTCCCACGGTGTTTTATCATTCATGTAGTCTTGTGTACTATAATAAGCTTTAGATATAAGTTTACGCTTTACAAAATTCTTAAATTTGTTGACTGAAAATTCAGTAACATTTACTGGAAGTTTATTATAAAATCTTACACAATTACCCATGAATGATTTCCTAATTTTATGGAGCCGAGTGGCGGGTACTGCGAGCTTATGCTTGTTTCTAGTATTAATATTATGTATGTCACAATTTTTCCTAAAATTGATAATATTTTTATGTACATACATAATATTCTCATAGATGTATTGAGAATACAATGTCATTATATTAATAACCTTAAACTTATCTCTAAGTGAGTCTCTAGGGCTCATTTTATATATCGCTCGAATAGCCCTCTTCTGCAGAACAAAAATAGTGTTAGTCTCTGAATTGGCAGCACTGCCCCATAATAAAATGCCATACGACATAATGCTATGAAAATAACTAAAATATACTAACCGAGCTGTATCGACGTCAGTTAATTGACGGATCTTGCTCACTGCAAAAGCTGCAGAACTCAGTTTATTCGAGAGATTAGATATGTGAGGACCCCACTGAAGCTTAGAGTCTAGTGTTATACCAAGAAAGACTGTACTTTCAACTATTTCCAATTCCTCACCTTTCACAAATATACTAGCCTGTTGATGTTTTACGTTACTTGTAACAAATTTAATACATTTAGTTTTTTTCTCATTCAACATTAAGTTATTCATATTAAACCAGTTTACTACTTTCGAAATAGCATTGTTTACATCATTCCAAGCTTGTTGCTGTCGTTTGACTTTAAAAATAAGTGAGGTGTCGTCAGCAAACAATACTATGTCATGGTGGGTCTCTATGAGATGTGGCAAGTCATTTATGTAGATAAGGAAAAGGAAAGGCCCCAATATAGATCCCTGTGGTACACCCGTGGAGACCAATGACCCCGGCGATCGCTGTCCATTCACATCAACCCTTTGTATTCTACCGCGTAAATAAGATTCCAGTAAATTTAACGCTGATCCTTTAACTCCATAATGGTCTAGCTTCCTGATCAATGTTTCATGACAAACGCAGTCGAAGGCCTTGGACAAATCACAGAAGATACCTAAAGCATCTCGTGATTCCTCCCAGGCATCAAATATTTGTTTAATTAATTCGACACCAGCATCGGATGTTGAGCGCCCCCGAGTAAAACCAAATTGCTTGTTATGCATTAAATTGTTTACGTTAAAGTGCTTAATTAATTGCGATAAAACTATTTTTTCAAAGATTTTGCTGAACGTTGGTAGCACAGATATAGGTCTAAAATTAGTGGGGTCAGAAGTGCTACCGGATTTGAATAAAGGAGTTACTTTACTATGTTTCATAAGATCAGGAAACTCACCACAATCAACACATTGATTAAATATTACTACCAATTCAGGTGCTACGATTTCAATAAGGGATTTGACGACATGAACAGAGACTCCCCAGAGGTCAGAAGTTTTTTTGACATTGATGGATTTAAATGCCTTTATTACATCTGAGATTTGAATATGTTCAAAATTAAAGTCGTTACTACACATAGGGACGTTATCTCTTAATAATATAGTGGCAGCCGAGGGTGATGAATTTAAATCCTTAGTTATGGAGACTGGTATATCGGCGAAAAAGTGCTCAAATTCTGTTGCTACTTCTAAACTTGACTCTATAATTTTGCCATTAATTTTTAATTTAGGATCGTGGAATCTGTGCTTTGATCGACCAGTCTCCGCATTAATCACTTTCCAGGTTGATTTAATGATGTCGGAACTATTTTTAATTTTTTGGGACAAATAATCGCGCTTAGCTTTATTACAATCAATCTTAAATTTCATAGAATATTGTTTGACGTGTTCTTTAAATTCATCACTCGTATTAAACCGCCGTTCTTCATACAATGCATACAGTGCTCGTCTACGTTCATACAAGTCCGCAGTTGCCCACTCACTAAAAGCAGATGCACCACCAACCACAATTTTTTTGGAAGTGAATATTTTGTTGTAATGTTTCATAAAAATGTGAAAGAATGAATTATACATGTCATTGGAGTTAATGTTGGAAGACAGAGTAGGTAGCGTCTGCACTAAACTTTCTTTCATTCGTTCAACACGGCTTGTGGTTACTGGCACAAAAGTAATTTGTTTTCTAATGTTATTTTTCCTGATGGTCTCAAACGTTATTAATTGACCTAAATGATCTGACTCTAAATTACTGATTACTTTTTTATTAACAGGAAAAATATCAGTAAAAATGTTATCAATACAAGTCGCACTAGTTGCACTGATACGAGTAGGCTCCATAAAAATGTGGTTGAGTTTAGAAGACTTAAATAGATTCAACAATCTTGTACTTGTTGTTGAATTTTCTAAAAGGTTTACATTAAAGTCGCCGCATATAAGTAACTTCTTACCGCAAACTGATATTTTATGAAGCACAGATTCCATTACACTTTCAAATTGCTCAAAATTACTTAAAGGCGGCCTGTACACACATACAACAATAAATTTATCTAATTCAATAGCACTCAATTCTATAGTCCGTTCAACAGACAGAGAAACAATGTCCTTACGTTCCTTAAATTTTAATTCTTTATTTAAAATAATTAATGACCCACCATGTATGGAACTAAGTCTGTTAAACGAACTAGCCACCTGGTGATTATTAAACTGAGGCACCACTTCATTACTTTTTAACCAATGTTCAGTTATACATAGAATATCAATATTAAATTCATTTAAAAAAAGTTCAATCTGCAAATCTTTTCCTCTAATACACTGAATATTTTGATGAACCAGGTGGATGAGTTTTCTATTATTATTACAATTTTCAATTAATTTATTAGAGACTAATTTGCCAGAGATATGGCACTCTTTTGTCTTATCATTTAATTTAAATTATTGGTTAAAATTGGAACCAATTCCGAGTTCATAATTGATTGCTCAATAGGAGCACAGTTATTTGCCAAATTTTTGGTAGATATATCAAAACAATAGGATAGCGACAGAGCTATTTGTCTCTTACAATAATTAGAAAGGTAAAACTTACCTTTAGTCATAGAAACAATAGGAAAATAATACTTATTCTTATTAACATAATTGTTAATGTCAATTAGCCTAAACTTATTACTATAATTATATGTACACAGCTTATACATGGTCAGATTTAAATTATATCTAGTATCATTTTCTGTCTTTGACATTTCATTACAGTATGGAAATGTAAACATGATAATCTCTTTAACTTTAAGAGTATTTAATTCTTCAAAGAATTTCATTAGTCTATTTTTGTTCAAAACTCCTCGGCTCCCTACAAGAATGAGCAGGGTACTTTGTAAATTTAAATTACTGTCATCTAAAATTTGACGCAAAATATCATTCAAAGAAGCTGAAGGCAAACAATTGTTGAAAATGCGGGGTCCCTTTAAATACCTGTTCAAAAATGAGCCCATGTTTCTTCCAAATTCATCACAATACATAACTACATTATGTTCATTATGTTCAGATATATGTAATTGTGTATTGTAGATAGAATTATTACTACTTACATCTAATGGTAAACTGGTACACAGATCAGGTTTAATTAAACTCATTGACAAGCGACCACTCTGTTGTTTACACAAACATGACTGGCCGAGTGTGAATATCAAGTCATTCATTGCCAAAGTATATTCATTTATCACTTTCTTGGAACTATTATTCAAACTTTCTAATGATTTTATTGAATCCTCTAAACTTTCAATTTTTGATTTTAGCAACTGTGTATCAGTTTCATATTGTAATTTACTACTTAATAATAGAGCAGAATATGCATTTAACCTATCCACTAAATTCACATTAATTTTGCAAAATTGCAATTTTTTGAAAAACAAATTATTTTGTTTTGTTAACTTATTATTTCTTTCTATTATTTTCTTAATCTTAATATATTTTTTTACTTTCTTACGACTAGACTTCACTATCCTAGGAGTTGGGGAATCAGCTGCAGTAGTAGCAATTAACTTTGGGTCGGGCTCGACCAGTTCTTCGAACAGACTGTGTGTGTGGGCCGCTGAGATATTGTTCTGGGCCTCTTGTAGCATGTTGATTTGTTCATGGGCGTCATGCAGAGCTCTCTTCAATGAGCTGATATCATTCAAGGCTTGCTCATATGTAGCCGAGCACTCAGTAAACTTGTCCACTGTCTCTTGTAGCTGTACCCGCTGTGAGTTTACATCATTATAAGCTATTTCTAGAGTACATAGCTCTTTCTTAAACTTATCTTTACTATCAAGGGCTGACAACAATTCCCTCTCACACTCTTCCCTTTCATTGAGCAATTGAGTATTCAACTCCTTGCAAGTTTTCAATTCAATCAAGGTAAGCTGGAGCTTGTCTAAAGTTTCCTGCTGGCGAGCTGCAGCGGCTGTGGCTCTGCGAGTCAGCATTATTAATATTTATTAGGAAAAAACAACTTGAAAGGAAAAACAAGACAAGGAATCGCCTACTCAAGCCGAGTGATAGCTACTTACAGTATACACATGAAATAATGACGTCTCACTTTGCCTTTATGAATTCGCAATGAAAGTTCTCTTATTTTACTAAATTAAAACGAAATTGGCGTAAATTACCGAGTAAAATAAAGAGATAAGACAAAAAACTAACACAGATTTCAAATTTATACCCTGTGACGGTTACAAATTCGAGTTAATGCAAGACACTAGCAAACGTCACTAAACCACTTCACTTTTTATATTTACATTAAATATACGACTTAAACTATTAAATTCACACTTAAAGGGCTTAATTTAACATTAATTATGATTAAATATGTAATAATTATAAGGGACCCGGCAAAATCAGCTGCTCATTCTTTGACAGCTCAGAGGCGTTTTCGAATTTCTAAGCAATACATACACGCAAATATAATATACATAGTACATACGTACATAATATACTAAACATATACATACTGTCTACACTGTTAAGGCCCGACCACGACATTGGTCTAAGGCGACCAGCGGCGAGCGAATCCATAAGTTGGAACGAGATGCTGATATGGGAACTCCCTCTCGCACGTATGGTTTCCGCTAAGCCGATCGCCTTAGACCCATGTCGTGAATCCTTAAAACTACGCAACGGATTTTAATGCGGTTTTTTAACCGACTTCAAAAAAGGAGGAGTTTCTCGATTCGATTGATTTTTTTGTCACATTGTTGTATGTACAGTCGACGTCAAAGATATCATTACGGTTTAAGTGACAAAAATATATTTACACGACCATAATGTCAAGGGAACATAGTATGTCGTGTAAATATATTTTTGGCACCTAAACCGTAATGATATCTTTGACGTCGACTGTACATACAACAATGTTACCCGATATCTCCGAGAATCGTGAACCGATTTTAATTGTTTTTTGTAATCGAACGTGTAAAACCCCGAGACGGTCCCGTTGGCACCAAGTTGGGGTCTGATGATGGGATCTTGGAGAAATCGAGAGCTCTCTTCAAAATCTTCAAATGTTATAGGCACCTACATGAATATTGCGCTTTTAGTAATTTTAATTCATTTACAAGTATTTACATTCAGAAAGTAGGATTTGATGATAGGAAACCCGTGATGGAAACAAATCGGGGATCTTAGAGAAATCGATTGAAGTCGGTTTTTTTTATTTTAATTTGGTAATTATTGTTTGATACAGTGATTTAAGAGGATAAAACATTCCTTCATATCAGTATTGTACCCGAGCCGGGGCCTGTGTAAGAATAAGTACTAGAGTCTGACCCTGCGACCATATAATAACATAGACGTCTAACGCCAGCTCAAAAATGCCCCCAAACACAATTGTTCAATTGTGCCAAGATGGGCAGGACAAAGCGCTTTTCATAACACCGCGCATATTTCTGCGCAACATCTTTGACAAATGCTTATAGAATATAGCCAATCAAAACTTTGACAGACCAATCACAACTATTTTAAATGGCGGCTTAAGTTTTTATAGGTCGATATTGAAATTCATTACCGTGATGCATTGAAGAGGGGGTGACACTTGTCAACTAAACTTCAGGACCGTTTTTGAAAAGCAATTTAGTATGGCGTGAGGCTTCCATGTTTTATTTGTTCGTAGGTCTGACCTAAATAATGCTGATACTAGGTACTCCCATAACGCAATCAACGTATACATATTTGATTCACCGACAACAAACGCAGTTCAACATATCCATTACCCGCTTCAGTTGGCAACTATTTAACCCTAGATTGGAAAATTATGCAGTATCAGTTAACATATAAATTGATTATGATTACCACGATGCTTAGCCAAGTTGACAATCGCTAACGCTTAGTAGCGTATCGTAGTTTTCCCTCTCTGTCACTGTTTCATATTAGTGCGACAAAAACAGTTAGCTGCCTTTCGTTTACGATTGACGATTAAGCGTTAGCGACTGGCAACTTGGTTAAGCACCCAGGATGCTTAGCCAAGTTGCCAATCGCTAACGCTTAGTAGCGTATCAAGGGTTTCCCTCTCTGTCACTCTTTCATATTACTGCAACAAAGACAGTTAGCTGCCTTTCGTTTATGATTGACGATTAAGTCACGTCAGTTAAATCGTTGAGTTTGGATTTTTGAGCTTTCGTCAAAGACCAAGTCTGTGCTCCATAGGAAAGGATGGGGAGAATGCACATGTCCATGAGTTTTCTTTTAAAGATATTGGGAGGTTTCCCAACTCTACGAAACTCGATCGTTACACAAAACGTGATTCGTTGATTTCGTAGAGTGGGGGATAGAATAGCGAATGCTCGTTTGGTCTGAATGCACCTTTACTTCAGTAGCGATGCATATCAATAGCGATGATTGTGCATCGAGGGCGGTAAGTAAGGAATTACCAACGAGAGTGTTAGAAAGCCGACACCGTAGGCGGAGGGCTTTTAATATCTCGAGTTAGTATTCCGCTTACCGACCGTGATGCATATGTTTTTCATCACACTTGCGGATAAAAAATAAGTTTTAAGATAAATTATTATTCTATGACGTACTGACATTTCTATTACTCCCGCTACGCATGCAAGCAATGGCGCGCTTAGACAGCAATTGTGATGAAAACAATTGCAATACGGGCAAAAAGCTTCTTTTATTACTCGAACCCCCTACAACTTAAAAAAAAGTGCCCAATATTTCCACGCCGGGCAAACGGGTACGCCGGGAACGAGAAATGTGTCGCGTAATCGAAGGACAGGAAAAAAATACACCGTAGATTAAGTGACACTCACGATTCGAGATAACATGGTAAAGACACAGTTTGTGATTAAACTGTCACTCATTCGCGTGGATGTTCGTGTGCGGTTTTCAAATAAATGAACTAGCCCTTTCCGACCGGTTTGATATAATCCTGCAAATGACTTTGCAAAAATCCTGTCACCAATTAAATTGTATTTTCGAGCTCAAACCTATACCGATCGAATCTGCAGACACTAGCCGACACGTAAAAGTAGCAAATACCTTAGGGCGGCCGCATCAGTCAGTCGCAAGACAGCGTTGAAGATGGCGATGTATTTTGGTGGGAGTAGTAGCACACGTAAGTTCATAATTTCGTATATTTCTGGTGACAAACCTTCTATTTATTGTTTCATATTTACTCTTAAAGAGTTAAACGTTTTTATTTAGCACAAATTAGAATTAAATTAAGTGCTTTTGTGTAAACAATATGCCCATAAATAATAAGTGCACAAAATTGTAGGTTCGGACGTAGCTCGTAAATCGTTCATCATAAATATTTGCACGATTATGCATAATCGGTTTGTGCATAAAATGAAACCAAGAATGAATGATCATATGTTTTGAAGAATTGGTTACATATTTCGTCTGAATCGTTATGTACATATTTCATCGTATTTCAATCAGCGTATCCAACGAACTAGGGTTAATAATACCTTGTACTTTGATCTTGGTTAGGCACTCCATAGTTGTCCATACCTAATATCTCTCGAATTGCTTTAAGTAGCTTTGCTATTATGAATGTTGCTCTTTTGAACTCTGCTTATTTGTGGATTAATGATGAAAACACACTAAAGAAGGACGTCCAATCTTGATAGTTTCCGGTAAACTTTGCTATGTCTATCTTCGGAAGCTTCACATCATCACTAAAACTAGGTGTGAGATTACTGCTAATTCTGCTTGTACACGACGTAGTACTTCCT
Source organism: Thaumatotibia leucotreta (assembly GCA_025490895.1). Lineage (NCBI taxonomy): Eukaryota > Metazoa > Arthropoda > Insecta > Lepidoptera > Tortricidae > Thaumatotibia > Thaumatotibia leucotreta. Next base: position 12,325 of record JALPQI010012981.1, on the reverse strand, counting down.
AGCATATGATTTTTAAGTATTAAACCACAAATATTTTCTTGTTTGGCTATTAAAACCCGTTAATTCCGTTCACATCTTTAAATCTATTGTTGAATTACTGCGGAAAACTCAATGTGTAGTAAATATCGTGTTTATTCTTGTGTGATTTTTTATAATGTAATGTGATTTCTAGATTCGTCGTTTTTCTCAGTCAGTAAAAGTAGGTATATATTGCAAATAGTATTGTTTATTACACGTTGATTCCTAAAAATCGTCGCTTTAATCCATTCATCATATTATTATTAGCATTGATAATACTTTTTATCTTCTCGAAATCATGAAGTGAAAATTTTGATTTTTATTTTCTAATTCACCCCCTAAAAGTAACCCTCATATTTATAACTCTATTTTTACATTCCACATCCATCGTTGGGTCGTCAACTTACATAGGTGTGCGAAAATTCAACTCAATCTGCCCAGTAGTAGTGTCGAAGTAAATCGGTTGTAACAGAGGGACAGATAGACACGCCAGTGATCCTATGAGGCCTCCGTTTTTTTTCTCCTTGTGGTACGGAACCCTAAAAATGTAAGATCGCTTATGATAGAAAGTTTCTTCGTTAAATACTGTGTTTTTTTAATGTTTTTCGGCATGTCCATACTAATTTGCAAGATCTTGCATTTACATACAGATCCTGAACGTCACTTTCGTGCATGCGATTTTTTTAATGATAAAAGGCAATTCGATTTTTTAAATTATTTTTTACAAGTATTCGAAGACAATTTAAAACGATCTGCATGATTTTTTCTTAATATTTTAGATTTTTTTTGTCTCGGTCGTAAAGGGATAAAGGCATCTTCAAAACTGACGATTTAATTTTATTTATTGTGTAGTCATGTCAAGTGTCAGGTTTGAAGACTGTCATCGTATCGGCACGTACTCTTTTCCCTCTTTTTTGTTGTATAAAAGGTCCTGGCAGAATATCAGCGATGTGGCATGCTGCATCATTATGCTGAGCCAGCACCTATTCTCTGCCACGACACATGGCTTTATTGATAAATTATCCTACGTTGCATGATTTTTCTGTAATTTATCTTTATTACATCGCTTTTGTACCTACTACTGATTGTGAACGCCATGTTGTTGTGGACATGATAAAAGTTTTTATCTTTCTATCATCGTTAGTTTGTAAAACCATTCTTTAGAACAATATTCAGAAGGAAGTTGCAAATTGCAAAATCTTTTGTTGTTCAACCCTCATTTCCAATAATTTCAGAGATTCGCTTTTTACTCGGTATAAGTGTAATTCACTTCGTTTTAAATATTGTAACGAAGTTTAGGTTATACTACACTTATCATGGAAGGTATACAGCAATCTTGTTGTAGAAGTTGCTTGGCTACTTGTATAAAATTATGCATTCTATTTCGAGACTGACTTGCATAATTAATTTGCAAGTTCAATGCATATTCAGCTGCAGATGCAAGCCCTTCAGAAATGGGGCGAACTTGGGACTTTATTATGATTCTGTGGAACCATAAAAGTACTTTGGTATAACATTACATAGTGGAAAAAGTTGCTTTCTCTATACCTATATCCCTATGTACCTATGATTAAGGCCGGCCTTATACATCTGGAATCAGAGTAAGTATTCATAATATGAATTCATAATCTTATTCCGTTCTCTTGCCTCACACATCCGGAATCAGAGTAAGAATTCATAATTAAGATTCAGATTTCAGATTGACACTTGACAGTTGTCTTGCGAAAACGTCTGAAGACAAATACGTGATCGTGACATTGACAACCTAAGCATAGACAATTAGACATACAGAACGATGTTTTGTCTATGTATTCATAATCTGAAATCAGAATGTGTGTGTTGGTCCTCGATATTGTATGGAAGACGTGCGCTCTGAAATTTTTCATATTCTGAATTCATAACGCATGTCAGATCAATCTGAAAAATTTATAATCTGGAAAAATCAGTATGTGTGTGGTCAACAGCTAAATTGTATGCAAATCCGTAAATATATGAATTAAGAGTATTACTTAATTCATATTCTGATACCGGATGTGTAAGGCCGGCCTTAAACTTTAAAACTATGAGTTTTTTTTTTATTATTAGATACGATTGTAGATTGTTTTAAGAGAAAGGTTTTAATAGCAGTATTGTAAAGCAAAGCCGCGTCTGGTCGCTAGTTTTGTTTATAAAACTGTTTTTGTAGAGATAGTCTGCCTAGTCCAGCACATTTTCAATTTACGTTAAAATAAAGTATGATAAAACACGGTACTAGTGCATAAAGCCTCAATGATTATCGAAATGCATGGTGAACGAAAACGAAATATAGTGGACTGTAAAACGATAAAAGTTTATGTATTAGCTAACTTTGTGTGATTTAGATAATGTTAAAAATTTGGAATTTAGAAGGAATTTAGAATAGGATCGCAAGACGGCTTACCTTGATGTCCTCAGGCGTAGCTCCGCAAGCAAATAAAGGCGATTCCCTAAACTCGCGCAGAGGTGAGCTCACGTACAGCAAAGCAGTCGGGTTTCACCTATACGTTATGCTAACGCGGGATATTAGCCGAGATGCGATCTTGAGGTTATGAAACTTTTAGAATTGGATGAGTAGCCGGAACTTGAGATATCGTCTTCGAAATCAATTAACTTTACACTTTACATGACTGGCACAAATTTAAGGTTTTTCGCGTTACCGACTTCGAACTCTCACAAACGACTACAACTACTCACTGTGTGGCAATGCTGCCATACTAAACCCAATGTCAAAATGACAGCTATGTTGCCAGACAAAAATATAAAAATAAGGCCAATATTAAACATTCCGCCCGCCTAAATGCGAGGGCGTGCGGCAGCATGCCTTAGAATTTACGAAAAAACGACAAAACTTAAATCTACGAAAAGATGCTGTCTGTGACAGCAGGTGAACTAAAGCTAGTACAACTTACGAATGCTACAACTAAGACCTACAGGTTACGATAGCCCTGTAACTAGGCTACGTATTTTAACTTAAGCTAACTTAATTAAGAGTCAGATGCCATTGGCAAAGGACAAATCTTGACGACTGGTCTTTTGTACTGTCCAGTGGCAGTCTTGACAGTTACTACTCTACATATGCCATCTGCACCTGGGTGCAAGGCGACGATACGACCTAAAGGCCAATTGAGAGGATTTAATGACTCTCCTACGATAAGCACTAAAGCTCCCACGTTGATATTAGAATATTGTTTATCCCACTTTGCCCTTTGTTGCAGTGTGTGTATATATTCAGTTTGCCATCGGTACCAGAAGGACTGATGAATTTTTTGAATGAGATTCCAACGTTGCTGGACGCTAATATTTAAATCTACAAGTTTCTCCTCGGGCACAATCGAAAGAGGTTCCAAGGTGAGGAAATGTCCTGGAGTCAGAGCTGCGAAATCATTGGCATCCGAACTCAGGGGCGTCAAGGGACGAGAATTTAACATAGCCTCTACTTGCGTCAGTACAGTGTAAAATTCCTCGAAAGTTAATCGTTGAGTACCGACAGAACGAGCGAGGTGTGTTTTCACTGACTTGATTCCAGCCTCAGCCAAGCCATTAAAGTGAGGGCTACCAGGAGGACTAAACGAGAATTTAATTTCTTGAGACTCCGCGGCCTTTTGCATGAGAGAACCAAGATAGTTACTGGCACCGATAAAATTTCTGCCCTGATCAGACACGAGATGACTGCATCGCCCACGACGTGCGATAAAGCGTCGCAAAGCTGCGAGGAATGCTTCTGTGGACAATTCCGACGCGAGCTCGATATGTATAGCCTTCGTGGAGGTGCAAACGAAGACACAGATGTAACCTTTAAAGGTTTTAGCACCACGACCACGGCCGAAAGCTATGTTGAAAGGTCCACCATAGTCGACAACTGAACTTGAAAAACACTTAAGCTGATTAACCCGATACGAAGGGTAATTTCCCATAAATGGAGCAGGGGCAAGTTGAGGACGAACACGAAAACATTTAGTACAGCTAGAGATCACAGATCGAATGGCACGTTTGCTTGACAATATCCAAAAATTTTTTGCTAGAAGATTCATAAGAGTCAGTGCACCAGGGTGCATGAAGCGAACATGATATTCTTGAATTATCAAACTAGTGAGGCGATGGGAGCGAGGTAATAGCAAAGGATGCTTTGCTTCGAAAGAAATCTTAGCGTGAGCCAAGCGACCGCCCACCCTGAGGTGACCCGCCTCGTCAACGAAAGGAGATAATTTGCGAAGACTCTTAGGGAGGGAGTTAGGAGACCCCTTTTTAAGGTGCTCCATCTCCAACGAAAACACACTTTCTTGCACAAATTTAACTAAAAACATAAGTGTTCTGTGAATCTCTGATGGCTGCAAGGATCCAACGACACGAGAATCGACAGCTTTCTGTCTACAATTCTCAGTAAAACGAAAACAATATGCTAGCACATGTTGAATTGTTTTTAGTGAAGAGAATCTATTCAACAGATGGTCAACTAATTCTTCGTTATTGGTTATAACGAGAACAGTAAGCTTCTGCTCTTCATGAAGAACAGTTTGGTCTAACGATAACAACGACTTAGGCCATTTTTCAACGGGAAGTCGAAGCCAATGAGGCCCGGTCCACCAACTAGATTGATCAACCAAATCTTGGGGAAGAAGCCCACGCGATCCACAATCCGCGGGGTTGTCAGTGGTTCTGACATGACGCCATGAGTCTGGAGGAATTAGATCCTGGATGTGGCTCACCCGGTTTGCCACAAAGGTTTTCCATTTGGATGGACACGACTTGATCCAGGATAACGCCACACTGGAATCCGACCATGCGAATATTTCACTGATCAAGTGAAAGGGCTTCAAAGCTTCCACGACTGACGCCAGCAAGTCCGATAACAAAACTGCTGCGACTAATTCGAGTCGCGGCACCGACAATTTACGTAAAGGAGCCACTTTTGATTTGGCACAAACCAATTGAATGGCGATATCACCATTCTTACTCAATGTACGGCAGTAAACGACAGCACAAAAGCCACGTTCCGACGCATCGCAAAAACCATGCAGTTGCAAGGCATCAAAATTACCGACGATGCGACGAGGAACAGCTACCGAGCTCAATGAAGAAAGTTGAGTCTTAAACTCCTGCCATTGAAGCCTAATATTTTCTGGGACATCATCATCCCAAGAAACTCCGGAAGTCCAAAGAAGCTGCATTAGGTACTTGGCGAGGAATGTTACAGGCGACAGAAAACCTAATGGATCATATATCCTGGCTATTTCCGAAAGAATAGTGCGCTTGGTACATCTACCGTTATGAGTATCGACGACACGAAAACCAAAGGAATCTGAGTGAGGTTGCCATAGCAAACCCAATATTTTCAGAGCTATATCTGAAGTTTCATCGAAATGTTTGAAATCCTGTGAATACAAGTCCGAAGATGGAAGATTTTCCAGAAAATCACCACTATTAGAGGTCCACTTCCTCAGATGAAAGCCACCCGACGACAAAATGTTTGTGAGTTCCACCTGAAGGGAGCGAGCCTTTTCGACGGAGTCAGCTCCAGTAACAACGTCATCGACGTAGATATCACGGGCGAGAACAGCTGAGCCAGCTGGGTATTCTTCCGCAGCATCATTGGCGAGCTGAGCCATGGTACGAAGAGCTTGGAATGGCGCAGCCGTGACACCATATGTCACAGTCTTGAGACGATAGTCACGTATAGGACCTGAGGACGAGGGTCGCCACAGAATGCGTTGATAGTCAGCGTCTTCTTCAGAGACCAAGATTTGCCTGTACATCTGCTTTATATCACCTGTGAAGACGACAGCGTGCCAACGAAAACGAGTAAGCAGATCGAAAATATTGGTTTGAAGCTTGGGCCCTGCCAGTAGAGTTGAATTTAAGGAAACCTCGTTAGCGTCCTTGACACTGGCATGGAAGACAACACGAAGAGGAGTTGTAACCGATTCACGTAAAATTCCATGGTGCGGTATATAGTAGAACTGGCCCTCACATGTTGAAGGAGGATCTACTTCTTCCAAATGACCACGAGACCCGTAGTCTTCCATAAATTCGACATACGACCTTTTAAACTCAGGATTAGAATTTAACCTGCGTTCCAACGACAGGAATCGCTTAAGAGCGATTTCGCGCGAATTGAGGAAGGAAGGCTTGTTCGTAGGATCAACGAAAGGCAAAGGCACTACGAACCTTCCTTCTTCATTACGATAGTATTTATCACGAAAATAATCTTCGCATCGCTGCTCCTCCTCCGACACGAAAGATTTGGTAGGAGCAGTGACATTTTCTAATTCCCAAAATTTTTTTATGGAATCTTCAAGCGACAAAGTTTGCGAAGAATTCGAAACGAAAAAGCAATGGCTATTCTTCTTACGAGAAGACACGACAGAATTGGTGTTGAGTTGACTAATGTCACACTCACCTATGACAATCCATCCATAGATTGTGTTCAACAAAGTAGGTTGACCAGGCTTCCCTCGACGTATACCAGGGATCAACGACGAAACGAAAAGTTGTGCATTAAGCAACAAGTCCACTGGTGCCGGTTGAGCGAAGTCAGGGTCAGCGAGCGACAATTTTTTTATGTGCGACCACCTCGACGAGTCGATAGGTTGAGTAGGTTGATCAGCACATATCTTCGACAAAACGAAAGCTTCGAATTTAATATTCGACGACAACGACGAATTGTGAAATGGTTTCATTTCACACGATAGAGAGCCGAACGGTTGAGCGACAGAATTGCCAATGCCATACACGGCATGTTGGCCACGAGCTATATTAAACCCTAACATTTTAGCACAGGGTTCCGAAATAAAATTGCATGCGCTAGCGCCATCTAGTAGCGCGCGCACCGGTCGAAAGTTTCCAAAAGCATCTTTAATTAAAACTTTAACAGTTGAAAATAAAACGGTATTTTCCCCAGTCACAGATGTTAAAACAGTGTTACTACTATTACTATCTGGCAGTACCGGAGCAACCTCTATGGGCACAGGTATTTCTGTATTTTTAGTGAAATGTAATAAAGTGTGATGTGAACGACTACACACACTACAACAAAAGGCACGACAAGATTTCACTCTATGGTTTTCCGAGAAGCACAGAATACACAATCCCTTTTCTTTCACTAAGTTAAAGCGAGCATTTTGGTCAAGTTTTAAAAATTTATTACATTTAGCAAGGCTATGCTGTCCAGTACAGAAGACACAGTTCGGGTTCGACACTACAAATGCTGTTTTATTTTTAGGCAATGGTTTAACAGTTGAAGCTTTCACTTGAATATTTGAATTTTCTAAGGCTTTGCTACGTTTTTCTATAAAGCTCTTTAATATTTCAAATTTAGGTATATCAACATTTGATTCAAGCTGAAATTCAAATGCCTCACGTGTTGCAACATCCAATTTTGACCACAATAAGTAATACAGCATGAAATTCCGGTCAGGAAGATCAAATTTCGACAAAATATTTAAATTTTCATTAAAGACACGGAACACTCGATCTAAATCATTCTTGTTTTTCACAGCCTCACAATTCAACATCTTTTCATAGTAAATAATAGCAATTTGTCTTTTCTTGTCATAGTAGTTGACTAAAGTTTCATATGCACTAACATAGCTGTCATTTGACAAAGGAAAACTTTTTATTAATTCATAAGCAGAACCTTGAACACTTGACAACAAGTAGTGTAACTTTTCAACATCACTAATCGTGTTCCGGTTATGAATTAATGAGTCAAATAGCTCTTTAAATGACACCCAGTTCTCTAGCTTACCATCGAAAGGCTTTATTGATATTTTAGGTAGCTTAGCTAAGTTGTTGTCCAACAATACAGGTTTACTTTCACGGCTGATTTTATCCATTTGAGCATTTTGCCTTAGCCTACTTTTAATAGATTTTAACCTATTTTCGAACTCCCTAGTGACCTCGTATTCATCACTACGTTGGGCTTGCGAAAGCGGCCGCAGAATACGTATTTGCGCGTCATGAAAATCACGTTCAATCTCTTTAAAGTCCGATTCGTTGTAACCTTGCAAGTCTGAACTTTCTATATGTTCTAAACGCATAATACAGTAATCCCGGGCGATACGATATGAATCTACTGTCGAAGGTTCTAATTCACTATCATTATGACCACCACCCATCATTCAAAGCAGCAATTAAAACGAGAAATAGATGTAAACAATTACAAATATCTCTATAACCTAAAAGTGATCAATAAACAATTTGACGTTTACAGATAACAGATACAGATAATATGAAATGCGTTCCGTTTCACGCTTTGAGATGGTTAGTTGACACGACAATTTTTACTATGACAAGTTGATACGATAAATTGGGCACGACAAATTGTACACAACAAATTAAATTAAGGCAAGTTAATTTTGAATCTATGGTCCGGAAAGTGCACTACCAACTTACAACGACAATAAAATATGGCGTACACCTAAAATACGACAAAAATGTTCACTAAGACAATATCTCAAGTACCCTACAATTTGGATAAAAAACAAAAATTATCAAAAATCACGAAAATTAGCTATTACATACGACAAAAAGGTACTTTTCAATAAGATCCGATCGACGGACCAAAAATAATGAACGAAAACGAAATATAGTGGACTGTAAAACGATAAAAGTTTATGTATTAGCTAACTTTGTGTGATTTAGATAATGTTAAAAATTTGGAATTTAGAAGGAATTTAGAATAGGATCGCAAGACGGCTTACCTTGATGTCCTCAGGCGTAGCTCCGCAAGCAAATAAAGGCGATTCCCTAAACTCGCGCAGAGGTGAGCTCACGTACAGCAAAGCAGTCGGGTTTCACCTATACGTTATGCTAACGCGGGATATTAGCCGAGATGCGATCTTGAGGTTATGAAACTTTTAGAATTGGATGAGTAGCCGGAACTTGAGATATCGTCTTCGAAATCAATTAACTTTACACTTTACATGACTGGCACAAATTTAAGGTTTTTCGCGTTACCGACTTCGAACTCTCACAAACGACTACAACTACTCACTGTGTGGCAATGCTGCCATACTAAACCCAATGTCAAAATGACAGCTATGTTGCCAGACAAAAATATAAAAATAAGGCCAATATTAAACACATGGAAATAATTTATAATCTTGTTTTTAATCTCTTTTCTAGGGCCCTACTGCGAATTACGTAATCCGTATATTTCGAAAATACGTCTCTGTTACTCTATAGACTCCTCTGTTGGAGGCTAAAGCCTCGAAATTTTCGAAGCTCGAAGTAGGGTCTTCCCAAATCAACGGCGTTTGTGCGACTTTCTGCGTCGATTGATTTGGGAGACCCGTAGTAAGCCTGGGATGACGTTTGCTACGCGTAAAATATAGACATAGGAATTTTAATTTAATAACTTTTAAACACAAATGTTTTATTGCGCCGTGTGGTGACGGCAATAAGAATACATTTGTCACCACCCCAACTCCTCCTGCGGGTGTCGTAAGAGTCGACTAAGGGATTGAAGTGTCACTGACCATTCTACAAGATTGATGATGGGCAGCAGCGTCATCCTAGTGGACACATTACTGCGATCGCCAATCCGCTTGCCCAGCGTGGCGATTATGGGTACTTACCTCCTAATGCGTCTATACGCAGTGGACTAACATAGGCTGATGATGATGATGATGATGAAATGTTTTATTTAAGAAACCGACCAAGAGCATGTCGAGCTATGCTCAGTGTAAGGTTCCGTAGTTATTCAAAAAGGACTGGGTCGAATAGGTATATGTATGTATGTATGTATGTAAATTCTTTAATGCACACAAATAAAACAGGTAAAAAAAATACACAACAATTCAAAAAGGTACAAGGGCGAACTTATCCCTGTAAGGGATCTCTTCCAGTTAACCTTTGAGCAAAAGAGAGAACTATATGAAACAAGAGATAGACAAACAAACGTGTACAGTGCGTGATTTGAATGACTACTGTAAATATACTATATTACCTACTATGCTTAATTCGTACATAAACTACACATATAGTTATAATGTAAAATACATATACTACATATCTATAAATAAAATAAAATACTCAACCATTTCACAAACTGTCGGAGAGCCACAACTTCTTCAGACCGTTCTTGAGTGACGTTACAGACTGAGCCTGTCTGAGGGACAGCAGCAACCCATTCCATAATTTTACAGCACGCACCAAAAAAGATCTAGAGTAAGTTTGAAACTTATTACACGGTAAAGCAAGAGTGAGATTAGCACTTGAACGTAAACGGTGATTACTGACATCAGCTAAATAAAGAAATCTTTCAGAAAGGTAAGGAGGCGAAGAAGGATTGAAAAGTACGTTAAAAAGCAAGGACAGGACATGTACATCTCTGCGTCGGCGGATCGGAAGCCAGCCAAGTTGAGAACGAAATTGAGAAATATGATCGTATTTACGTAAGCCAAAAATATTTTCTCAAACATGCAATGAAATGTTGTAGTTAAGTGCCAAAAAAGTGGCCGGGAAGTAGCTCGTTGCCGGCCTAGGCCGGCAAGTACCTCTTTTTTAATTTTCATTTGACATAAGGTTGTGACCTGGCATCTTGGCTTTTAGCCAATAATTATCTGTAAGTAATACTAGTATAAAAAAATGATTGGCAAATTTTTGCAGTTATAATTAGGTATTTAAATTATATAATTTAAAATAAATGTATAATAACTACTCAAAATAATATTTAAAAAGTATTATACGGCGCGATCCGTCGGCCCCGATCACTGCATGCGATTAATTGGACCCAACCAACCGCGTCGTCTAATACCGCTTTTTTAAATAAAAAATTTGCAACTTTCAAACAGGTCAATCTTAAAAAAAAATGAGGTGTCGGTGTCGTATTTGACTTTTGTTGTGTTTCAAAGACTTAGTTATGTAGTTGACTTATAATTTCTTAGAAAAAAAATACATTTTTTTGTTTCCTTTCATTGCATGTTTGAGAAAAGCATTATACATACCTCGGCCATGAAGTGACGGGTTGCCGTCCGAATACTATCCGGCCTCGCTTCGCTCGGCCGTCTACATATATTCGGCCGGCAACCAGTCACTTCCCGGCCTCGGTAGTAATGTACTAATCTGATGCACACATTCTGCAAACGTTCGAGCTTATCGAGCAGCTCCTCCCTCAGGTCCAGGAAAGCAATATCTCCATAATAATAGTATATTTGAAATAATGGTTTTGTTTTAAAGAATTCCTTAAGATATTTTTTGGACCCACGGACCAAAAGTTAGACAGCATTTTTTTATTCTGTCCGAAAATATTGACTTTAGAAACAAACTTTTTTGGCACCCTTATTTTTTTCAAAAGACTTTTTCTACAATACCCCACACTATCGGATTACAGCTAAATAAAAAAATCATCCCCACCTTACTAGTAGTGGAGGTATGGAGGTACCCGAAAATATAGTTGACTACGGAATCCTAAATACATATTCATTTTCTGAATCGAACACAGTGTGAGATAAGGAGACAAATTACTGTCGATGAAAAAGGTGAGCGACCCATTTAAAGACATAATGCGACAGAAATGAGGACGGCTAAAATTATCTCTGCTACTCATTAAAATGTCCTGTAATTCCGAAAATTACCGGTAAAATAATTAAGTCACTCTTTGGTACAATGTTCAGAAGTAAGTTGCGAAGTCTTTTGTTGTTCTACCCTCATTTCGAATAATACAAATATTCGCTTTTCTTTCAGTATAAGAGCCTAATTGTTTTGTTATCAATTGACATGATTTTTCTTTGTTTTCTTATTTACCTACTTACATTTGTATACTTAACACTTTCATTATTAGCAAACGAGTGCTACGCGCTACGCTCGTAGTCAATCCCATGATTTTTCCGCTTTGTAGCGAAAATAGACCTCCCGCAGAGAACTCCCCTCCGGAGTTCCCCGCGCTCAATTTGCTAATTTTATTTGTCAGCCTCCGTAGCCTCGTTGGTAGTTGCCCTGCGTACGAAACTGGAGGTTCCGGGTTCGAATCCCGGCGAGGGCATTATTTGTGTATTTATTTATCACAATTATTTGTTCCTTGGTCATGGCTATCTATCTTATAATTATCGTCGCCTGGTACCCACATCACAAGCCTTAATTTTATTGAGTTTACCGTGGGATTAGGTCGATTTGTGTAAAGATGTCCAATAATATTTATTAATATTATTTATTAATTATTATTCCCGTTCTCCTCTCCTAGTGAGAGAAGAGCTGCTCTCCTCCTCTCAATGGGATACTCGCTCAGCTATCAGCTATCACCGCCGGGCGAGTATCGCCGTGTCTCTTTTATTTACACGGGAGTGCATAT